>OY856411.1:496298538-496573538 GCA_963693085.1 Alisma plantago-aquatica
TCTATAATTCTGTAACATGTATTACTACTGACTTGCATTTACATGTACAAAACTCTTTTAATGATATGTTATATATTTTATTATGCTTGTTTATTGAGCATTACATCTCTTATTTACTATTTTAGTATAGTTCTATAATTTTCTATGTTATTTTGATAAGTGGTCCGCTTTTCCGAAAAAAACGCCACCTAAGCGCTCCGGGATGGCTGGTCGGCGACCAAAACCTAGACACATACACACATATATAAATATTAATAAGTATGTATAATTTGGGGTTGGTTTGGCCCCTATTAAGCCCAAATTAGGGTAATCTAGGTTTCCTTAGACACACAGACTGAGACTTGCTCCTCACCGCCTCGAGCGCTCGATACGCCCCTCACAAATTGAGCGCACGCCTCACCAAGGTAGACTGAGATTTAAGCCTCGAGGTATACCGGAGACCACCTTGCCTCGAGGCGTATGCCTCTAAAGCCCTGAGGAGCCTCATTTTAAAACCATGGCTAAAGGAATGCAATATAGCTACATGCTACTTCTATTGTAGTTTCTTACATGTCCTTTGGTTGAGTGATCATCCCAGGTCTTCCACTTAATGTTACTATAGTTGTGCTCTGAGTAATGTGAGCGCCCCACAATAATGTTTGCATGTCAGCATGAACCTATTCATGTGATATAAACGAACAAATGCTACTTCATTATATAGATGTAGCTTCTTATATTACATAAGCCTTGGTGCCACGTTGACTACCAGTTACCAATTAAATCGGTCAGTCCATTGGTTGGACTAGTTTAACTCAGAACCAGTTGTTTCATCTATTTGCTCACCAGTTCGGTTCTGACAACCTTAGTGTTTTTACTATTGGCAGGTTGTGGTCTGCTAGTCTTCTGAGTCCATACTGCATCATCTCTTCTCCTATATATAGGGGTTTAGTAATTGTTGAACTAATTATTTGCCTTCCTAACCTCATCACATGCTTTTTACATATTACTATAGAAGAAGATTCAAAAACCCGAACCCTATAAATCAACCAAGATGTTCATTATTGCAGGTGGTCGCGTGTCGCCGGCCCCTTTTCCCGAACAAGCCTTGCAGGGGTGGTTGCTTTTGTCACCTCATTGTGGCTACATGTGGGTTGCTTCTAGTTGTAGAACTAGTAGCCATGATTCAACATGTCTAGGAGTCATCGATCTTTCCTTGTGCTCCAAGTGATGCCTCCTCCCTCATTGACGACCACAAGTACCGGCTAACACCACACTTCATCCCATACTACTCGCTGCCAACCCAGTCCCCATAATGATTAATCAGTTATATTCAATCGAAATGATAGTCAGCATCACTGACCGACATAGTAGTCTTCTACATAGGGTTCCTCCAAATCAAACTATATGTCATACTATGATCTAGGAAGATAGTAGTCATGTGTACCCTGATCTACCTCTTGCCTTGTGTTCTGTTGCATTAATGGTTTACAAAAACTCACCTTGAGGCTCTTTAGGCTTACATAATTCCTATATACTTGTGTTAATGAGACTAAGAAGCAGCTAGTTGTCCCTCCATGGAATTGATGGGGCATGTTGCTTGTTAATGCAAATCGAAAGTGTTTGTAGAAATGATCTTATATAAGATTATCACCCGTGATCAAAAGACCAATCAACTTCAAGAAGATAACTGTAGCTCCTATTTCTCCTTGTCACAATGGAATAAAAAAAGGAATTTCAGATCTGCAGCCCTCAATCAAAAAATGTGTGCTCTTTGTAGGAATTAATGCTTCTGCGCCTTCATTGCTCCAAACATCTTCCACCCTTTTTCAGTCACTTTCACTTGTAGAAGCATGTTGGTGGGATTGAGATTAGCTGGTTGTTGAGCATACAGGAATCTTCTTTCTCTCAATTAATGAAACAATGAGAGAGATCTCCAACCAGTTTAGAGTTCCATATGACCAGTGTTTGCTTGGTAGCCTCTGAATGTAGCATAAAATAGACGTCCCTTTTGTGAAATGACCATGTTCAGTGGAATATGATATTACGACTACAATCAAGTGACTCTCATCTTTGTGTTTTATTATCTAAGCCGGACCTATTTTTGTGTTTAAGAACTTGAAAATATTTTGACATTGCACAAAACTGTGTATTTGTTGTACAAATACGGGATGAGACTAGCTAAGAGAGATGTATCATTAGAACAATATATCAATATAAGGAACCTATTCAATGCCCCCAACTCAGCTCCCAATCATATTATAACCTTGCAAGGAGAGTGAAAATATGACTGGACCGGAGTAGAAACCTTTTCTATAACAAGTAGACACTGACACATAAGCGGTAGGATGGTGGAACCGTGGAAGTCATATTATAATACTTATGTATGGATCCTAGGAATAGATGACTGTATTCACTAAGTTGATAGTGAATCTTGCTCTACCAAGTCCTACTTTAAGATGCTTTGAACCGTGTGTTACATGAGTTTTCCTCGAATAAAATTTTTGATTAATTATTGGGCAAATCCTGTTCAGTGTTAGCAGAATAGTCCCCCAAATAATATAAAGAAGATCTAGCAAATTCCTTATATGAGCAGTCACGAACTTATAGAATGGGAGGGGTCAGTGTCTGACATATGCTGCTAACAAAAATAAGGTTTCCTTTGATAGCTAATGGAAATAAGGTTTTCCTGTCATGGCATGTAGTAGACTGAGAAAATTTAGCTAATCAAAAATAAGACTTTACCGATCAAATTTTGTGTTAGGAGGTAGTAGGCATTCCTCACTAGTTATCACACCCGCAAGAGGAAGAACAAATAAACAGCATTCCGGAACAGGGAATTTCCGAACTAACCTTGGAAAGTCTGGATGGCGGCTTGCAGAGACCCGTACTTCCTGGCAGAGCACTCCTTGAGCATGGACTCGAAGGAGCGCGTCAGAAACCCGCCAGCAGCACCAGCCATTGCGTGTGGCGATGATATATCACCTCACTGCAATGAGTAATAATGCTACTCTCTCTCCCCCGGAAACTGCATATACTCCAGCCGTGAGGAAGGAAAGCAAGTCACCAAGCAGAAGGACGGAGGACGAGGCAAGTACATACGAAAAAAATACTCGGTAGATCGTCACTCTTAGATCCAGCTGTGGAGAGACGTCAAGAACACCGTATGTGACTGCAGTAGCTGCGCGGGTCGGTTGATCCCGAGGAAGCGGGGCGGATCTGGAGGAAGGTGCAGGGAATTACTACCCTGGTGGCGGAATGAGCATCGAAGAACCCGTTCTCAACCTGTAAGAGGTCGAGGGAACGGGCCTAATGGAGATCTCTCTGGTGAGGGGGGGAGTGGAGAAGAGAGTCGCGGAGAGGGGAGGTTCCGGTTGTCGGACGGAGCTGGGGTATGCAAGATCTCGTCGGGTTAGCAGGGTGCAGTTTTTCGGAAATGGCCCGGGGAGGAAGGACCGATGAGGGCGAGTTTTCTCGACCGGTTCTGGGGAACTTCGCCTCGAGCTGACTTTCCTTTTGGTCTAGATTTCCCTAATGTTATATAAAATTTCACTAATGTACAGTATATACATACGCAGAATTAATTTTATTCTAGTTTTTCTTTATATATATAGATATTCTAGTTTTTCTTTATATATATAGATATAGAGAGAGTGAGTGTGTCAAGCTGGAATACACTCGAGTGTATGCGGAGCAGAATACATTCAAATAATTTTTCATTATGCAATTTTTTTTTAAATTATCATGTTGATCTTATTAAACATCTTGTGAATAGATCATATATAAAAGTTGAGCTCATTTCGACATTTATAGATCATGTTATAAAAATCACAAAAATAATCCATTTCAAATTAGTTCTGTGCTCGATTTTGTTATTCTCGTATGAGTGACTTACACATCCAAATGCGATCAAATTTATATGAAGCTAATTATATTATGACAATGAATATATATATATATATATATATATATATATATTGTGCTTGTTAGTCCAACCGGTTAGTCACATGTGACTGGTTTAAAATCTTATTGTAGAGTTGAGCACCGGGTCGGATCATTGCGGATTTACTAAAACCCAAACCATGTCCGGATTTTACTTGTGGGATGTGTGTCCTATCACGGCCTGGTAATTTTCATACTTCATAGACTCGATCCCGGCACATATTATATATAATAGACTCGATTGTTGGTCGGGTTCGGGTTTATCATGTGTTGATATTTCTTTTACAAAATAAAAATAGTGGCATACTCATATTTTCAATTTCTTTCATCAAATATATATTCAAACTTGTAAAAGATATGAATTATTAATTGTTTGAGTTAATAATGATATGAATGTATTGTTTAGTTAATTTAAAATGGTCATTGGACATAAAAGTGATTCAAGAGGACAATTTATCATTTAATTGTGGTATGTCAATACCGTAACAAGGAGGATGGATGGATGTCACTTTCTAACTTAACACATTATTAGGATTTCTCAAGTGGTCCTTTACCTACCATTGAAGATGAAACGTCTAATTGTGTTGTGCGGTTGAGTAAAAGGGGGAAAATGAGACATTTGAATGGATAACATCAAGAACATGGTGTCACATTAATGTAGATTATCTAATGAAAAGTCTACCAATTTACAGGGACAATCACCCATTCACTCTTACCTTTTGAAAATGATAATCAATAATTATGTATATGACTTTTCATTGTAAATGTAAATATGGTAAAATCACTATATTGAATACAATTTTTGGCAAACTTATTTTCACACTTTAAAAATGGAAGCTTTACATAAGTATCATGGTTGACCAAAATTGAGACAACACAAATTAAGACATGCATTGGGCATGAACATAGTTTGAAGTAAATAAATAATAATTAATGAGTGTGAAAAAAAATGACAAGGCTTGCCCATTGAATGGTGGCCTTATGAATATGGCAATCATGATGTATGTGAAGGTGTTTTTATTTTTTGCCATGACACATAACAATTTTAAATAATTGTCCCAAATAATTATGTGATACATTTTAATGTATATATACATGTATATTTATATGTGGGTATATATATCTACATGTATATTTATATGTGTGTGTATATATGTACATGTATATTTATATGTGTGTATACATATGTGTTTATATTTATATATATTGATATATATGTATATATATATAGACACACACACGTATATGTGTGTATATATACATGCATATATGTACCTATATACATACATGTATACATATATATACATACACACATATGTATATATAGAGAGAGAGAGTATGGATAAAATACACTCAAGGGTACATATCACAATGTACACCCTAGTGATTTTTCATAGTGTAACAATATTTTGTAGAATCTAAACTATTGATCTCCTGAAACATCTTGTTGGTGGACTATATATAAAATTTGAGCTCATTTAGACATTTATAGGTCATGCATGTAAAGTAAAAAAAAATGGTGCACTTCAAATTAGTTTTGTGTGTCAATTTGGTTATCCTTGGATGTATGACCTATACTTATCCAAACTAGATAGAACTTTGTAAGTATACAACTTTTATTATAACAGTGAAGATCAATGGTTTATATTTGCAAAAAACTAGTCTTGATAGACAAACACCATTAGGGTGTATAGTGTGATCTATACACTTAAGTATATTCTAACTTGAATGTGCACACACACGCGCACACACACACACAGATATATATATATATATATACATATATATATAAAGTCATCATAGAATACACTCGAGTGTAGTAGAGACCAAATACACTCAAGTCATTTTTCATCATGCTATATTAATTTTGAAAATCTAAAGAATTGATCTTCTTAGAGATCTTATGAACATACTACATACAAAATTTGAGGTCATTTGGACACATATAGGTCATGCATCTAGAGGAGACAAAAATGATGCAATTCAAATTAATTTTTGTGTGTAGGTCATGGAAGAATGAATTAGAAGAATCCAAATAAGTTGAAATTTTGCATGTAGTGTGTATTTGTTATAGCAATGAATATCATCAGTTTGGATTTGCCAAATAAACAGTCTAAATATGTAAACACCACTTTAGTGTACCTTGTGATTTGTACACTCGAGTGTATTATAGCCCCCTCTTTCTCTCCATATATATATATATATATATATATATATATATATATGGGCTCATCTTTAATACCCGTGTTGGTAGCTACCCGTGCACCCTTCCTGATATATATATTTTTTATTTTTTTTTGCAATTATAGATGAGCATTTTATCTAGCTCCCCAAAAAATTTCATCCAAAAATAATATCATTTCCCCCCCCCCCAAATCAAAAAACTTGTCCATATATTTATTGACTGTATATTTTCTACGTAGTTACTTTTTTTGGTCTTAGAGTTACCTTTTGTGTACCACATAGTTACTCTTGTGTACCATATAGTTACTCTTTTGGATGGGCGGGTAGCGAATAAATCCCATATATATATATATATATATATATATATATATATATATATATATATATGGGCCCATCTTTATTGCCCGCGCGGGTAGCTACCCGCCCACCCTTCCGACCACTTTTTTTCAAAAAAAAAATCACAATCGTAGAGGACTATTTTGTCTAGCTCTCCAAAAAAAATTAGCCAAAAATAATAGCATTTGCCCCTCCAAAATCAAAAAACCCGTCCTTATATATATCTGTTGTATATTTTGTACAGAGTTACTCTTTTATTCGTGTAGTTACTTTTTGATCATCATAGTTACTTTTTTGACAGCAGAGTTACTTTTTTGGCTGCCGAGTAGCGAATATCCAGGCTACCCGCGCAGGCAACGAATGAACGCCATATATATATATATATATATATATATATATATATATATATATATATATATATATATATATATATATATATATATATATATATATATATATATATATTGTTAAATGTGTAGTTTGTCCATATATTTGTATATTGGGACTAGTCTCACATTATATAAATGGGTATTAGCAGAATGGCATCCATCTGCGGTCTTGTATAAATGGTAGCCCTATTGTCTACAATATAGACAACATATTTTTTGCCTACTCTCTAGAAACATGGTATAAGAGCCACTTTGATCCTTCCTTAGAAAGAGGTACTCGAGTTCTCTAGGCAGTGATGTTTTCTCTATCATTCTCAACGGCCACTTCTTCTCCATGGTGGAAGACAAGTTTCCATGGAAGTCACCTCTATGGGAACATATCTACAGTGGACATCATCTCCACCCAGATTTATATCTTCTCCATCCACTTTTCTATGAAAGTCACCTATGTGGCAAATATCTCCGGTGGAAATCAACTCAATCCAGATCCACATCTTCTTCGCTCACTTTTCTACAGAAATCATCTCTGTGGAAACATATCTATGGTGGAAATCATCTTTAGTGGATCCATCTATGTGGAAATCATCTCCACTCTAGTCGCTTCATCCTTGTTCACTATCTATACAAGAATCAGTCCAACAACACGCTATGTTGCAGCATAATTGCACTATATCATGGGAGATGTAAGGTCCCCACAACCTATGTCCACACCTCTTCTTGTCTATAACTTTATCATCACTTATAACAAACTATGTGGATACAACTTTAATCACTGGAGTCACAAGATCACTATACGATTCAAAGGTCAGGGGATTGTGAAGCATCTCAGGGAAGGTGTAAGGCCCCTAAACTTGCTTAAAGTGTTTAACAAGCTTAATTATCATAACTGAATGCTTATACCTTTAATATAACCTATTGATATGCTTTGGAATCATCAGACTTGCTTAAGTTTCAAATTTGGTCCAATTTGGACACTATTTGAGCAAGTTATGCAATTTTATGTACATCTTAAGTTTTTCTGCAATTTACCCAATTGAGAGTTTTTCTTTGAAATTTGTCACATCAATTATGTTCCTTATATATTTTTTAATCATTCTTGAGCATTTTAAGCCATGGGTTTCTCAATTGTAGCTTGGTTTGGAGGAGATTCCTTTCTCTATTGAATTAGGGTTTACCCCCCCCCCCAATTGATGAGCCACCTTCAAGGCTATCAAATGATGGTTCCACTTGTTTGGGCAACATATGGTGGTCAGAAACCAATGGAACATCCAATGGCCATCACTAGAAGTCTCTAGGTTGATGGTTCATGCTGGTTTGGTTCACTTAAAATGATGATCAACTGATGGTTCAACCACCTTTTGACCTGAACATGATCAAACGATGGTCACCACCCCTTAATAGCCAGTGGTAGACCTAGGAGCCCACCAACTGATGGCCTAGCAGTCCCCAACAGCCAGTGGACCTACTTCTTTCTCATCCACGCAAGCTCTAAGCCATGGACACATGGAGAGCTGCTTATACACCTCATGCTTCTTCTCTACCTTATCCTCCATGTTTTATATACCTATCAGGCTATCCTTAAGCTCCCAAATGAAACTTTATCTCTCTAACACTTCCCTCATTCTAAGAGCTTTGTTTCCCCTATATTCATCTGTAGAGGACCTATCCAAGGAAGAAGAAGGTGTGGATCTTCTTGGTAGAAGCATCTAGGGTTACAATTTGCTTCCTTTAGGGTTTCTAAAGCTCCTTCTTGGTGATCTTGACCTAAACAAGTAAGTATCCCCTTCTTTCCTCCATTTATTTCTCTATTCTTCTTCCTCCTACCTCTTTCTAGGTTAGAACCTTGTTGTTCCATGGTATAAGTTGCTCTATAACTCAAGAATCTACCTTTCTTGCTTCTTCTTCTAGGGTTTTGCTTCCTTGCGGAGAAGGGTGCCTACTTGGCCGAGTTCAGATATAAAACTCAGGTTTTCTTGCCTTCTTTGCTCAATTTTCTTGCTTCTAGAAGTCTATTCTTCTCAGCACATGTGAGTTTTATAACCTTCTTCACTTATATTGATTATTAAAAGCTTGTTAGTTCATGTTTATGCTTAAAAGTGATGATCCAAGCATAAAGAAACCATGCTTGCTTAGGGTTTTGAATTTTTATGGTGTTCCTTGTTCTGTTCCAGTTCTAGATGAACTTGTAAATAGGTGTACATCCTTCCTAAGGTAGTAGATGATCTATGATAGGTTGGTAGCACAATTGATGGTGCTAAGCACCTAACAATTGATGGTCCAAAATTAGGGTTTTCAAGCTTTTTCCTTCACTACCACATGACCTGATGGTGTACCATGCAACAACTGATGGTGTTGCTATATTAACAACTGATGGTGGTGACCAAGGGTGTCGACTGATGGTGACCCCTTAGGTTAGGTTTTGTCTCAATTATAAGCTTAATGATCAATCACTAAGTACCTTAATGATGCTATAAATAAATGATGACATTAGCTTAACACCCGATGGTGAAAAACGATAGTAGTGTTGATCCTACCAACCAATGGTGACCCAAGATGTCACAGGTAGTGGTGAATCATGCCACCACAATCGATGGTGAGTCAATCCCTTAAATGTAGCTTCAATTCAACCCTAAACTAATGATCTCTTGGTTCAAATGATCTAATGGTTATACGTATACCCTAATTGATGATTTTGAATAATGAACCCGATCCAATGAATGAGATTGGATGCTTCAACATTAAATGGATTAGTATGAATCCCATAGTCTTATAAGTGGTTTCTAGTAATGAGAATTTTATGGTACAACACCCTTGAACTTGTAGTCTTACTTTGTCCTTGTACGAATATATTTGATAATCACTATAACAAGTGGATGTGTACTCTTAATGAAACATGGCTTGCTACACCAACTCTAATATGACTAAATGATGGTGATTAATTATAATTAAACATATTGAATGATTAACATGACAATGTATTACACTCTCCTTGTATTGAAATCTTAATGTAGTACTAATTGAATATCATAGTGCCTTCCCATATTAAAACATATAGGATGCATATGTGCTGATGAACTTTGAGCCTTGTTTAAGGCCTTGAATGATAATGATGATCTTGTAGGGATTAATGTGATGGTCTTAATGACCTTTGGGCATGTTTGAGCCTGAATGAGGAGAAATCCTCTTTATATTCCAATAAGGGTTGAAACCCTGGAACTTGTGATAAGAAATGGGTATCTTGAAATAGTATGATGTGAATGTGGTTCACTACAATGCAATGGATGATAGCATGTGGTTATGTGATTAAGATTTATACATCAGTCATTTTATATCTTCTAAAGTTGCAATACATATATTCTTGCCAGAAATGAAAAAGGGATTGTATGCCCACTTGTATGATGAAGCCTTAATGCATTCAATTGACAATAACTAATCACGTGTAACCCTAATCATGTAGTGACATGTGCCATAGATCCATATGAGTGTCAAGACTTGCCAGATGGTGAAACAAGTATTCCTAAGGAATCTCGGAGCGCATATTATTGAGTATGCGAGGTGCTTGTCAGCCTGACTCCAAATGTTTGGGAGGATGACTATGGTCATACCTTGGTAGGAGAATGACTACGATCATGTCTTAGATATGTGTATATGATGAGATTTGAGTATAGGTTTGGTTGTACCTCATATGGTAGGGTTTGTATTCCCACCTCCTATCACTAGTGTTGTGACCTGTACTAAGGATGGACTAGGCTATTAGCATCTTGACCTAATGTGTCGTTGTGGAAGACTCATAATGTGACGTATGACTCGCGAAAACAAGATTAACTAATGCAGAAGCGAATTATTAGCAACAGAATTACTGAAAATCACTAAAATTTAAAACTTTTTACAATGAGATCCACAAACTGTAAAACTTTTTCATAAAGGACCAAAGTAAGTTATTTACATTCTGATTCATCAGTACATCTCGGTATCATCTCATCTCGAGAGTCACAAACATTGACTGCCCTGTTAAACTGTACATGAGCAGTATACAAAAATCTTGAGGCATCAAGCCAAAAATCTCAGATCTATATCAAACCATCTACTGACTCCTAGGACATGAGAGTACAGAGACGACACATAGGACTCTCTATATACATGACCTAACAGACAGTGTCTCCACCTGAAGATCACTGTTGTCCTTGTTGTTGCTGTTGCTGCTGTTGTGACTGCTGTTGCTGCTCACCCACTGAAGGGTTTCTTCTTCCTTGGCGTCTACCTAAAAAGTTGAATCCCACGGGGGTGAGACAATTGAAAATCGTCTCAACGAGAGATATAACTCTCCTCCAGAAGCATTGTTATTGCAGACAACAGAATAACACTGAGCAGTAGAATTATAAATATCCAACAATAGGTAATTTATTGAATAAACTAAGTAGAGCAGAATTCTCTATACAGTTCATTTCAATTATAACTTGATAAAGCAGCAAGTCGTTTATTCAATAAGGAATATGAAGAACATGTATAACATTTATCCAACTAGGATATAATAGACAATGTATCATCAATCATTGATTCTCATAATTCAACCCTAAGCAAATATGCTACATAGCTGATTACATTTTACAAACATACTTATGCCCTGAGGAGATGAGGTATACTGCTCATGCTCCAACCGACCATTGCGAAATCAAAATCGGTACCATACATAGGTCAATAGAAGAGTCGGATTTCTATGACCTCATCCTCCTCAGTCAGTTGTGAGGAACAACTTGCAGGACATCTCGTGTCTCTGCCAAAATAGATTTCCAGAGTATACTGGCAACTTCGCTATTAGAGTTATAGTGGCATGATGTACTCTCTTCGCAATCGAGAGATTTCCTATTTATCTCACATCGATTCGGCATTAACAACATCATTGGGAGATTAGTGGTACATCATCCTGGCATATACATATAATGAAGGATTGAGGGATTTAATATTTATCTCACATCAATTCCTCTATTAGGGCGTAAGGATATTCGCACCCATAACCCCCACATACTCAAAAGTATGCTCTCCAGGAGTTCCCTTAGGAAAACTTGTTTCACCATCACCAAACTACTGACGATGATGGATCTATGGCCAGGGCTCTACATGATATTATTTCACTTGATTATTTAAGTACATTACAACATTCTTTTAGAATCATGCATGTTTTCAAACATAAACCTTTATAACAATTGCTATAAAGAAAGAGTACTATTTCTATCAAGTTCATTTCACAGCATTATTATCATTGAGAACTCAATCCCTCATCATCTCATCATCATGATTCAAGAATATGGGTGTTCAAACCCTTAGATCATCAAAACACTTGTTACCACTTTAACAAGTAACTTAATGCCATCAAGTCATCTGATAATGTAAACATGATAAATGCAATGCAGGTATTTCACATGGCTCTTAAAGCCTATCAATCTCTTTTGTTACCTTTCACTAGGCAATATAGCATTTCATTGCTTACAAAGCTCATAAAATACTTTCAATAAACAAAGCATCATAGCTCATACCTGGCTATGTTCAATATCTTATAAAACCTGCCTGATTAGTACAAATGACAACAAATACATCAATTTCATATCAGCACAATGTAAAATAGTTGTATTATCTTTAATCAAGGAATACCCCACTATGCCCTTGCTAGGGTTAGGGTTTCCCTTTTCAATTCAATTAGGGTTAATCATCCCCTTTAGCTCAATTAGGATTAATGACTCATCATTTCATTATCCAACCTTAGAGCTTCATCTTAAAAAGTATAACCCAGAATTAGGGTTCCACACTTCCATTTTCCTTATTTGGAATTAGGATTTATTGTTCACATCACATCACCCTAAATTAGGGTTTACTATTCATATCACATCACCCTAGATTAGGATTTACTACTCATATCACATCACCCTAGATTAAGGTTTACTATTCATATCATATCACATCACCCTAGATTAGGATTTACTATTCATATCACATCACCCTAGATTGGGGTTTACTATTCATATCACATCACCCTAGATTAGGATTTACTATTCCTATCACATCACCCTAGATTGGGGTTTATAACCAACAACCCATAATTAGGGTTTACTATTCACCCCAAGTAGAAGTGAACATCAAAGTACCCTAAATTAGGGTTTCTCATGTCATCACTAAGAATTAAGATCATACCATCATCATGTATTAGAGTTACTTCCATTAATACCCTCAGTTAGGGTTATGATTCATTAACCCTCATAATTAGGGTTTCATGATCTCACTATCATGGATCATACCCTAATTAGACATTCATCTAATATAAAAGTCCATTACATGATTAACATTCATGTAGGAAGTCTTCTCTCTCATCTTCTATAAGATGATGTTTGCATCAACCTTGATTAGGCTAAGTCAACTCAACATGAAAGAGAATTGACATTTGGGTTATGTCATTATCACCATGATTATTAAAGCTTAATTATTCAAAGGGTACTAATCACCTTACCCCATTAATATACAATTACTATAATCATCTTTGATTACATCATGTGTTAATCAATTTGTCCTTTAACCACTTAAGGTATCCATGCGGTTTTGGTTAGTTATCCATCAAACGGTCCTGACCAAATCAGACCTCAAACGGTCTTGCTCAATAAACCTCCAAATGGTCTTGCGCAAACCAATGAAACTGTTTGGTAAAGGTAGTCTCTGAAACCATTTGCTAAAGGTGGTCACTTGAAATCGTTTACTAAAGGTGACCCTCAAGATCGTTTGCTAAAGGTGACCCTCAAGATCGTTTGCTAAAGTAAGATTTGAAACCATTTACTAAAGTGAAGTTTTGAAACCGCATGAACTCAACCGGTTTGGGATCGATTGGTCCCAAACGGTCTCCGTTTGGTCCAAACCTCTTCAAAACTGCATGGACCAAAAATAGTCTCAACTAATCAAATTGAATTAGGGTTTCCAGTATTGGTTCCTTCAACCATTGAATTCATGAGACCAATCATCAATTGAACCTATCACCATACTTTAATTGAGTTAAATAGGTCATCCTTTAACTGATTTGACCCTCAATTGACCCTCAATTGTTCATCAATTAGGGTTTGAATTAATTGGATTAGGGTTTTGAATCGATGATCCTTCAACATTAATCAATGTGAAACTAGTTACTTTAAAACTATTGGACCATCATCCAAATTGGACATGACCTGACCCCAAACGGTCTTGAGGTAATTTGGATGACCTCCAAACGGTCTTGAGACCGTTTGACCATGTCAACATCAAAATCCAAGTCAACCAATTAGAATTTGGATCCTTGGATTGATCACCAAATCAACATTTGATTATACTTCAACCTAGTAACTTTGGATCTTCAATTGCTCAAACATACCTAACCCTAGACCTCCAAACGGTCTTGGGTGATCACCAAACGATCTTGAGGCCGTTTGGGTGATCCCCAAATGATTTTGAAACCGTTTTGGTCAATCAAACCAAGTTTCAAACTCAATCAAATTGAAAACCAGCACTTAACCCGATTAGGGTTTTGGTGGTAGATGAATCTTCAACTCATGAACCAATTGGAGATAATCAAATATAATTAGTGGATCATTAACCTAGATCATTATGAACAAATCCCCAAATGGTCAACCCTGGTCAACATCACCAAATGGTCTTGAACCGTTTGCTTCCATGCAGTTTGGGTGAAACCGTTTCATTCCAAACGGTTTGAAACCGTTTACTCCCAAACGGTTTGGGAAACCGTTTGAGCAACTAAGGAGACCGTTTGACCTGGGATTTTTCTTTGGATAAACATATAATATGATGTCATCATCATCTTCCTCCGTTCAACCAAGAACTGCTGTTGTTCTTCTCGGAAACTTTAGCAATGAATCAAAAGAATACCAAAAAGAAGAAAGTAACCAAGGATCATTGGAGAAAGGAGTGCAATACTAATGCTTAAGGGTTTGAGTTATAAAACCCACCTCTAAAACTGATCCCAAGCTCCAAGCTCCACGTCTTTAATGGTGGATGGAGTTCCAGCAACTATCCAAGGTCCGTCCTTAAGCTTTTGGATGAACAAATTGGCTAGGATTGGAAATCGAGTGAAGAAAACCAATAATTAAGCATTGTTTTAGGGTTTTCACCATGAATCCGAGGTAGAAGATGATCAAAACTCACCAACAGGTTTTGGTCATCCTTCTCCTGCTCCTGAGCTCTCCCTTGGTCGGCCAAAGCAATGTGAGGAAAGAAAAACCAAGGAAACGATCCTTATGTGTATTGGAAAAATTATGTACATAAGGGATTTTCAAGGAAAGAGAAAAAGGATTATTTTCCTTAAAATCCAAAATTATTTCCACCAAATCCCCCTCCATTTCTTGGCCAAGAAGACACCTTCATTTCCTTGCAAAACCTCTCCATTATCCAAGAATTAATGGAAAAGAAACTACGCACCTTAAAGAGTTTTATATTAATATCCAACCTTTAGTGGATAATACTTTTTATTATGATAATGTGAGTGGGCTTCCACTCAACCAAGATATTTTTGTGTCCAAACAAGGAACAAGTTCATACAACACTATTGCAAACACATCCTTCAGCTTTTGGTTGAAGGGCTCCTTAATTAATTTATTTCTTTTTGCATTAAATTAAATTAAAGTCCCATTTATGCTTAAATCTTAATTATTTTAATGTCAAGATTCTCTCTCCTCCATAACAATTCAAATGAGGCACCCTTCTCATTTTCTTTGCTCTAATTAATGACAATAAACATGAGAGACCCTCAAGAGGTGGTATTTGCATATTGAACCCTAGGTTTTGGGTAATTTGCACATTACACCAAAACTAGGTTTTAATGCACAAGGATTGCTCTACAAGCTTTATCTTGATGGCCAAGCTTGTGGAAACCATACCACTACATCATATTCATTCATATGATGTCTCAACATCAGGGGAACATTTTATCATGTGTAATTTGCAAGTTAACCCCTCAACTTGGGCAATTTGCACTTTAATCCAATTTTAACAAAATAATGTTCCAACATTATTAAAAAAGGACTGAAAATGAAATATAAGTTCCTCAAAAGCCTTAATTACTTCTCAAAAGATAAGAGCAAGCATCTAATTAACTTTATTAGGCAAAACACCTAGGGTTAGTACATAACCCAGGTCAGGGATGTGACAAATTATCCACCCCTTACAAGGATTTCGTCCCCGAAATCATTAACAAAACATTTTAAGAGAAAAGAGTAGGGTATTTCCTTCTCATTTCTTCCTCTAGTTCCCATGTAGCTTCTTCAATGCCACGGTGATTCCAGAGGACTTTTACAAGACTAATGTCTTTCTTCTTCAGCTTCTTGATTCTTCTATCGAGAATCAACATAGGATATATCATCGTTCAATTCTACTTCCATAGGCTGCAGAACTAATTCTGTGTCAGGATGCACTACTACATTTTTGGCCAGTAACGTCACCACCCATAGCGTCGTTTTTACTATAATAACCGACCTAATAGACTACTGCATCGGTTTTATCATAAAAATCGACCTTATAGGTTTCCCGTTGCGAAAATTCGCGCGGTTTTGGCTTCGCGCCTCGATCTATTGGGTCAGTTTTTTTTAAATAACCGATGCTATAGGGTCAACAAAAAATGCGGGCACCGCTTTGGAACTCTAGAGTCGGTTTTTATATATAACCGACCTTACAAATGCTGACCTATAGCGTCGGTTCTAGTGCAAAACCGACCCTAAAAGTATATTAAAAAAACGCTGCCCGGGCTTAACCTATAGCGTCGGTTTTTTAAGATAACCCACGCTATAAGTCAGGTCTATAGTGTCAGTTATCTTTAAAAACGGACGCTATAGGTTAAGCCCGGGCAGCGTTTTTTTAGTAGACTTTTAGGGTCGATTTTTACCCAAAACCGACGCTATAGGTCTTCTATTATTGCACATAGAAGCCCGATAGTCCGGTTTAGGTTGCCATTTGCCGCTGCTTCTTCCCCGTTTCCGCTCCCGTGCCTGAAGAAAAGCAACGCCGCCTCTACAAAGGTGACCTCTCGCAACCATCTCCTTGTCCGAAAAGAGGCAAACTAGTGCCATTTTCTTTGGAAGACGACGCCCAAGCTTCTTACCATCATCTATGGCGATGACGACGCTCGTTACCACCATCTCCGGCGCCGTTTCCTTGGACGATGACGACGACGTTGCATCTCTCTCCAATGCTTTATTCCTTGAAAGGCGACGACGCCTTAGGCGTTACAAAGGCCGTGCGCATCTCTCTCCGGTTCTTTTCCCGCACAAGCTCCCTCACCGACCGGTTCTTCTCAAGGTATTTCTCTCTGCCGCCTCATCACTCCTCTGTTTACGTTTACTTTCAAGCAACTGACCAGGTAGCACGGACGTGTTGGGCAGCACGGCCGTGCTGGGCAGCACGGCCGTGTTAGGAGCAGTAACAAATTAAAAATTGACAAATTTTGATGATTCTGCAACTCAGCCAACACGGTCGTGTTAGGAAGCACGGCCGTGTTGTTTGCACGGCCGTGCTGACCAACACGGCCGTGTTGGATGAGTTGCAGAATCATCAAAATTTATCAATTTTGAATTTGTTACTGCTCCTATAAATTGATATATACTGACCCCTAATTAATACATTATAACATAATTGAATCGTGCATTTGTGTTGTTGCAGGTGCTATTGACTTGTTGTTGACTTACATATATTTCTTCTTCAGCTTATAAGTGAGGTATAATATTCTCACTCTCCCAATGTGCCATTTTATTTGACTAGTAAATCAACCAATAATAAAAATATGTATTCATTCATATCTACATTTTGTTATCAATCACACATGTAATCATTATATATACATTCCAGAAATATGAGGGTAGACATTGTGTATTCTCAGATTGACACTTTAGGGTTTATATATGATATCATCGATTCATGATGTTTAACTTAATATATAAATATGACAATAATACATTTATGCATATATCAACTTAGAAACCCGTAATAGTTCCCGGTTTGGGACTATTTTTGGATATTTAATCTCACTTAGGATGTAACCGTATAATGTATGTTTAGTTTTGAAGAAAATTTTAGTAGCATTTCCTCATTTGTTCTCTGGGTACATATGTGAGTGATTATTTATCATTTACATTGGTGTATTTGGAGAACTTAGGGGAAATGCTGCTGAAATTTTCTTCAAAACTAAACATACATTATACAGTTACTAGTGAGATTAAATATTCAAAAATGGGATAGGTGGTACACTTTAGTATAAAAGTAATTAACTTCCTATCAATAAAAACTTACAACTTATAGTATCAATATTAAATTCTTAGTTTTATAATTAATTTTTAATGTGATATAGAAAATGGATCGAAGTTGGATGTCTTTCAAGAACCGTTATAGTCCAGAGTTTTCCAAAGGTCTTGATGAATTTATCAGATTTGCTGAAGAACATAGGAAACTACATACAGATAGGTTCTATTGTCCATGTAGACATTGTGGTAACAATTTGAAAGTTGATACTACTGAGGAAATTAAGAATCATGTCATATGCAATGGGATCATACAAGGTTATAATGAATGGTATTGGCATGGAGAGAAAATTAATAATGGATCAGAAAATGTCAATACTAATAGTTGTGGCATAGAAGATATAGATAATGATGATAATTTCAATGATGAACCGATTCAGGATGATATGGTTGATGAGATGATACGTAGTTGTTGGGACAATGTCGATCCACCTTCTTTATTTGCAAACATTGTCCATGATGCTGAAAAACCTTTATATAAGGGTTGTACTAAGTTCACAAAGTTGAGTATTGTGATGCGATTATATACTCTTAAAGCTCAAAACCGGTGGAGGGATAAGAGTTTCACTTCACTGTTGTCTTTGTTAAAGGAAAATCTTCCTGAAGGCAACGAGCTTCCAATTTCAACATATCAAGCAAAGAAAATAATGTGCCCAATGGGAATGGAGGCTAAGAAGATTCATGCATATCCAAATGATTGTGTGCTATTTCAGAAGGACTATAGTAATTTAATAAATTGTCCAAAATGTGGTGCGTCAAGGTATAAGACCACAAATTCATCTAAGGCTAAAAATGGCTCTCCTGTCAAGGTGATGTGGTATCTACCAATAATACCATGATTTCAACACTTATTTGCTAATACAGAAGATGCGCAAACTTTGTCTTGGCATGGGGAGTTAAAGGCCAATGATGATGGCATCCTACGACATGCATATGATTCACCACAATGGAAGAAAATTGATTTATTATACCCTCAATTTGGTAAAGAACCAAGAAACTTAAGACTTGGACTCTGTACAGATGGAATGAATCCCTATGGTACATTAAGCAGCCAACATAGCATGTGGCCTGTTATGATTGTTATATACAATCTTCCTCCTTGGTTGTGTATGAAAAATAAGTATGTCATGTTGTCAATATTGATATCAGGGCCCAAGCAACCTAGAAATGATATTGATGTTTACCTTCAACCTCTAATAGATGACCTAATGAAACTATATTAAGAAGGTATTATGACATATGATTCTTCACGTAAAGAGACCTTCAGTTTGTGTGCTATGTTGTTTTGCACGATTAATGACTTTCCAGCTTATGGAAATTTGTCTGGATATAGCATAAAAGGTTACAAAGCATGTCCTATTTGTGAGGAAAATACTGATTCAATCAGACTGAAACATGGTGGTAAAATCGTATATCTTGGTCATCAAAGATTTCTCCCACCAGTGCATCCTTATCGAAGGCAACGCAAAACCTTTAATGCGTCAACTGAGGAACGAAGTACTCCTAAACTTATACCAGGAAATGTTGTATATGATAGGGTGAAACATATTGTTAATGAATTTGGAAAGAGTTCAAGTAGTCATACACTCGCATGTGAAAAATCTCTATACAAGAAGAGGTCAATATTCTGAGATCTTCCTTATTGGAGATCTTTGGCAATTAGACACTGCATTGACGTCATGCATGTTGAAAAAAATATTTGTGATAGCATCATCGGTACGCTATTGAACATACCAGGAAAGACTAAAGATGGCATCAAATCTAGAAAAGATTTAGAATTAATGGGTATAAGAAAAGAATTATCAATGGAGATCAAGGGTCGCCGCACATATTTACCACCAGCTTGTTACACTTTGTCAAAGAAGGAGAAAAAGACTTTCTGTGAGTGCTTGTATAATATTAAGATTCCACAAAGATACTCTTCTAATATTCATAGATTGGTATCAATGAAGGATATGAAACTGATAGGTCTCAAATCTCACAATTGTCACACCTTAATGCAACAAATTTTACCTGTGGCTATTCGATCTATATTGCCGAAGCATGTAAGGTTTGCAATCACAAGACTATGTTTCTTCTTCAATGAAATATGCAACAAAGTGATACATCCTGATACTCTAGATAAATTACAGAAAGATGTAATTGTTACCATGTGTCAACTTGAAATGTACTTTCCTCCTTCATTTTTTTGATATCATGGTTCATCTTGTAGTACATATTATTAGGGAGGTGAAGATGTTGGGTCCAATTTTCTTACACTGGATGTATCCATTTGAACGCTACGTGAGTGTTTTTAAAGGTGATGTTCGGAATCGTTATCGTCCTGAAGGGAGTATTGTTGAGGGTTACATGGCTAGGGAGGTGATGGACTTTTGCAATGATTTTTTGAATTGCAATGAAACTTCTAGCGATCTAAAAAATTCCCATCACACTGAATCTTATTGTGGCAAAGGAACTCTGGGAGGACGAGTGAAAGAAATCAGTCGTGAGTTGTGGGAACAAGCGCATTTGTATATTTTACACAACATCGATGAAGTTAGTAGCTACATCAAAGAACACAATGATCTTATCAAGAGAAATCATCTGTGATCCAGTTCAATGTGGCTTGCAAGAGAGCATAATCGAACATTTATTAGGTGGTTTGAAGAGAAAGTATTTAATCAACTATCTAAATCACCGAATAATGTTGCTGAGAACATAAAATGGCTCGCCTTTAAGCCAAAAATGGATGTCATGTCATATGAAGGTTATGACATAAACAAATTTTCATATTACACAAAGTGTCAAGATGAAAGTAGTGTAGTTCAAAATAGTGGGGTCATTGTTCAAGCTTGTTCGTTGTATTTTGCTAGTGCCAAAGATAAAAGACCACGTGAAGTTGAGATGTCATATTACGGCGTAATTGAGGACATATGGGAAATGGACTATACAAATTTTCGAGTTCGTATCTTTAGGTGTAATTGGGTTGACAACAACAAAGGAGTTTTAGTGGATGAGTTGGGTTTCAAATTGGTGAATTTTGAAAAGATTGGTGAGAAAGATGAGCCATTCATCATGGCAGACCAAGCAAAACAAGTATTCTATATTGATTACCTGGCAAATAAAAATTGGTCTGTCGGTCTTCATGGAAAAAGACAGTTTACTGTAGATCCTATAAATGAAGAAGAATACTACGAAAAGTATGATGATTCCAGTCCATTCTCAGTTGGTTTGCCAAGTGTAAATGTTGAAGATAACACCGATGAATATTATAAATGTCAAGACCATGCTGAAGGAATTTTCCTTGACTAACAACTCAACCAATACTAGAAGCATGTATTCTTTGAATTATTTATTTTATTATCATTCAAGCTAGTATACCTTATCACTTGTGCTTTTATTATCACTTTTTTTTCATGTATACTTGCAGGTTCTAAAATGGCGAGTGAAGATGAACATTCTGAGCATGAGCATGAGCACCATGAGGATGGTAGTGGTGATGCTAAGAAAAGTAGAGGTCCCACACTGATGCGTAGGCTGCAGGAGCTCAGGGCTAAAGGGGAAAAATTATCAGTCCAGTTTGATATCACATGAGCACCTGTTGGGGAACATGCTAGTGCTTTCAAGCATTACGTAGGGGCGACCGCACGCAGTAAGGTGCTAATAGATATAGAAAATTGGCATGATGTTCCTAATGCCAAAAAAGACCTCATATGGAAAGATATATCTGTGAGTGGAAGTGATATTATTTTAATATGTTTTTTTATCTATTGAGTCTAATTTAATTTTCTTGGAATCAATTACTTTTCAAACAACATTATTTCAATCTAGGTTGGTATGAACTGTAAACTTGTAGTGGAGATTCCAGAATATAATATTGTGGCAGCGGGCAAGGTGTACAACCTTGGTGGTACATTGCATTGCCAACAAATTACCGATGACATTTGTCGTGTGTCCATCCATCTTGTGTATGACGAAATGGGGGACAAACCACTACCCATACCTAATCCTAAATATAGTACAGTTGAAGAAGCAGAGGGTGCTATGGTGGGTTGGCCTAGACACTTGGTTATCAATGACAAGGTATACTTGAATTCTACCATGTTTTTCATATTTGACTGCATATATGAACTCATGTAATAGAAGTATGTAATTTAATTAACAGGTTTGCAAACCAAAAAGTAAAAATTCAACTAGTCGTCCTCCTATGCCCAAGCCATCTATTATTCCAGAATCCACATTCGACGGGTTGGGAAGTAAATGTAAATGTTTGTGTCGATACTTAGCCAACCAAAGCTCTGGACTACAAATGTTGATCAATTTAATAGAAGATGCAACTGGGAGGGACTTTGATAATTATATTTTTCCTGATGATATTATAGAGTTGTTTCGTTATGATTGGATAAATACTTTGATATTAGAAGTATGGATAAGGTAAGGATCTATCAATATAGAAAATTCCAATACACATTTTTAGCTTATTTCTACATATGAAAATAATTACAAATGTTTAACAACCATTTATATACCGAGGCCACAAACTTTGATATAAAGAATGTTGGATTCTTAGTTCCTTCGGTCACTAGTCAGGTGGAGACACATATTGAGGAAGTGAGTGAGTACTTCTCTGATGCATTCAAATATTTTGCTACTGTGGGAAAGGAAATTATCTTAATTCCTTTTAACGTCCAGTAAGTATTATTATTCAATATAATTTTAATAATGAACAAATGTATTTATTTTAATGTTTGTTTTATTCTTACTCAGATCTAGACATTGGGAATTAGTGGTGATTGTACCAAAATTGATGACTCTTTATTATCTTGACCCAATGGGAAAAACAACAAGGGGTCACAAACTGAAATTGCCAGCTATGGTGTAAGCATAAATATAGTCAATGCTTCAACATGATATTTCTGTTTAGAATTTCTATTTTACCAACTATCGTTTAATTGATAGGGGTATAAAAGCTTTTTGTGAAGGCGGAGGACAAATACCCACAAAATTAAAGACATTGACTTTGAAAAATGTCAAGGTAGCTACTTTAACAACTGCTTAGTCTTATATGTATTAATTTTCAACTCTTATAGTATTCTATTTATAGTAGTTACTAACATTAAGTATAATTCATTATTTGTAGTGTCCTATAAAAAATAATTACTGGGCTTATGGTTACTATGTAATGAAATATATGCAAGCTATTGTCAAACAAGCATCAAATGACATTCAGACTATAGATCATGTAATAAAGAATAACATCAAAAATTTACAAGTGAGTTGTAGTCATTTTTATAAAATATTAGCATGTGCATTTTCTATTACAGATCTTTACAACTCAGCCTTACACACGTGAGGACTTAAATGAATTCCGATAAGAGTGGTCAGATGCTTTTCTAAATGAAGTCAATATATCATTGGAATAAATATGTCAGTTACGTTCTATTTATGTATGTGGTTTCAGTACTCTTTCATATTTACTTTTATATCTGACATTTAATATCATCTCAGACTTGCAATCTATCATTTTGTAAATTATGACGTGACTATGTGTACTCAACTCCATATATGAATCATTTTTGTTATGAATGTGTGGTTTGTAATGGTGACGGTTGAGCATCAATGCTCCCCTCTCCCATATCTTATTCTTGTTCTTCTGTTTTGTTCTGTTCAGTTTCTGCAGAAATTTTAAAAAAAATCGACCCTATAGCGTCGGTTTTCTTAAAAAACCGACGATATAGGTGTCTTGGCCATTCCGCGTAGAACGGTCGTGCTACATAAAACGGTCATGTTGGGATGAGGTAGAATGGTCGTGACATGTAGCACGGCCATGCTAATATAGACCAACACGGCCATGCTAGGCGGCACGACCATTCTACCTCATCCCAACACGGCCGTTTTATGCAGCACGGCTGTTCTACGCGGAACGGCCAAGACACCTATAAGGTCGATTTTTTAAGAAAACTGACACTATAGGTTTTTTAGAGTCGGTTATTTAGTAACAAACCGTCCTTAGAAATAATCTTTAGAGTCGGTTATTTATTAAAAACCGACGTTATAGGGTTCAGGTATAATTTCATTTCTCATTTGGGTTTATACAAGGTCAGTTTTTTTGGGTTAAAAAAACCGACGCTATAGAGCAATTTCTATAGCGACGGCCACTTAGGCGTCGACTGAAAAGTGACGCTATAGGCTTAAAAAAACCAATGCTGTAGACCATTTCCGTACTAGTGATGACATTTCCTTAGCATGGAAATGTGGAACATTGGGTGCAACTTTTACAGTTCAGGTGGTAACTCCAGCTCATAAGCTACCTTTCCAATCCGCTCAATGATTGGATAAGGCCCCATAAATCTAGGAGCTAACTTTCCTTTCCTTCCAAATCTAAGAACTCCCTTCCAAGGTGAGACCTTGAGGTACACTCTGTCTCCAACCTGGAATTCTAAAGGTCTACGACGCTTATCAGCGTAAGATTTCTACCTATCCTGTGCAGTCTTTAACTGTTGTTGTATTATTTTAATCTTCTCAGTGGTTTGCTGCACAAGATCAGGACCCAAAAGTTGATATTCACCAGTTTCATACCAACATAGGGGAGATCTACAACGTCTACCATACAAAGCTTCATAAGGTGCCATGTCGATACTGTGTTGATAGCTAATTGTTTATAGGCAAACTCTATCAAACTTAGATGCAGATCCCAACTTCGTGTAAATTGGAGGACACATGCCCTAAGCAAGTCCTCCAAGGTTTGTATGGTCCTTTCAGATTGTCCATCTGTCTGAGGATGAAAGGTTGTACTAAACCTTAACTGTGTGCCTAAGGATTTATGAAGTCGCTCCAAAAAATGACTTGTAAACTGAGGACCTCTGTCAGAAACAATGGTAACTGGGACCCCATGCAGCCGCACTATCTCATCTACATATAACTGTGCTAGCTTCTCAGCAGAATAGGTTGTTTTGACAGGTAAGAAATGTACTGTCTTTGTCAACCTATCAACTATTACCCAGATGGAATCATGATCTTTGATTGTTCTGGGTAGACTAACCACAAAATCCATGGTTACATGATCCCACTTCCACTGCGGTATAGGCAAAGGCTGCATTGTTCCTGCAGGCTTCTGGTGTTCAGCTTTAACTTGCTGACACACTGGACACCATATAACAAACTTAGCAACATCCTTCTTCAAACCAGACCACCAATACATATCTTTCAAGTTATGATACATTTTGATGCTTCCTGGATGCATAGCATACATTGAAGAATGAGCTTCTTCCAAGACTAACTTTCTTAAGTTATCAACATCTGGCACTATCATTCTACCATGATAACAGGCTACCTGATCATCTGAATCATGGAAACCATCTCATTTCTCACTACCATACTCTGATCTAATCTGCTGAACTACAACATCAGCTTGTTGTGCCTCCTTAATCTGCTGTCTCAGAGTAGGTTTTATGTGCATCTCAGCTAACAACCCAGATAACAATGATACCTTTAATTGTACATTGTCTTGCCTTAAAGAGATAAGCATATCCCTCCTAGAGCTCACCAGAGAATTCAGTTGTACTCTGTCTAAGGCCGGTATTGCTGATTTCCTACTTAATGCATCAGCCACCACATTGGCCTTCCCTGGATGATAATCAATCGTAGTCCTTGATTAACTCCATCAAGCGACATTGCCTCATGTTTAGCTCATGCTGAGAAAAGATGTACTTTAGGTTCTTATGGTCTGTGAAAATCTGGAATGTCTCTCCATAGAGATAATGTCTCCAGATCTTCAAAGCATGGACTACAACAGCTAGTTCTAGATCGTGTGTCAGATAATTCTCTTCGAGTTTCTTAAGCTGTCGAGAAGCAAAAGAAATCACTTGCTTATCCTGCATTAACACACATCCTAGTCCATTCTTAGAGGCATCACAGAAAACTATATACCCTTTCCCTTGTTCAGGTAACACTAGCACTGGTGCACTAGTCAACCTTTCCTTCAACAGCTGGAATGATTGCTGACACTTATCATTCAAGGAAAAAGGAACATCCTTCCTGGTCAACTTAGTCAAGGGTAGGGCTATAGAACTGAAGTTCTTAATGAACCTCCTATAATAGCCTGCCAACCCTAAGAAATTGCGAATCTCTATCGATGTCTTTGGCTGCTCCCATTGCAGGACAAATTCTACCTTTTTAGGGTCAACATTTATACCCGAAGCAGATATTACGTGTCCAAGAAAAGAAACTTCAGATAACCAAAACTCACACTTGCTAAACTTAGCATACAACTTATATTCTCTTAGCAAAGTTAGAGCCTGATGAAGATGATGCTAATGCTATTAAGCACCTATACTATAGATCAGGATATCATCTATGAAGACAACTACACACTGATCAAGAAAAGGTCGAAAGATTCTATTCATGAGTTCCATAAATGCAGCTGGTGCATTAGTCAGTCCAAACGACATAACTATGAACTCATAGTGACCATACCTTATCCTAAAGGCGGACTTAGGTATGCCACCTTCCTTAATACGGAGCTGATGATATACCGACCTCAAATCTATCTTTGAGAAAACAGTTTCACCACGCATCTGGTCAAACAGATCGTCAATCCTTGGCAAAGGATACTTATTCTTTATAGTTACTTTATTTAATTGTCTGTAATCAATGCACAACCGCATCGACCCATCCTTATTTTTAACAAAGAGGACCGGAGCACCCCAGGGTGAAGTGCTTGGTCAGATAAAACCCTTCTCAAGAAATTCTTGCAGTTGTCTCTTGAGTTCTGCCATCTCAGCAGGCGCCATCCTATACGGTGTTTGTGCTATTGGTTGCGTGCCCGGGATTAGATTAATCTCAAAATCAATCTCTCGGGGCGGAGGTACACCTGTAAGTTCTTCAGGAAATACATCTTCAAATTCCCTGACTACGGGAACTTCAGCAGGATTAGAACTCTCCATGGTGGTATCTACCACATGGGCCAAGAATTCATAACATCCTTTCCTCATCAGCTTCTCAGCTACCATAGCTGACATAAGGCAGGTTGGGAGAATCTTTCTATCTCCTTGAAAGATCCATGTGTCCCTTTTATCTGTGAATACAACTTGCTTGGACTCACAATCCAAGACAACCTTATACCTTTCTAAGGTATCCATCCCAAGGATTATATCAAACCCGTGCATCTCAAGTGGTATAAGATCCACTTGAATGCGATGTTAAGAAAAGAAGAGAATGCAGGAAGAGCACACCTCCCGCAATACAGCATATCCCATCAAAGGAGTTTCCAACTTCAAATTCTCTGCCCTATGATCAACTGTCATATTGTAGTCAAGAGTCACTCTTCGAGTGATAAAATAATGCATAGCACCCGGATCAATTAAAACAGATACGACGCAGGATATAGACATATCAGAATAAAATAGTTTCATCTGACCTGTCACAACCCGAGGGTTGATCACTGCATCAGGAAGATTCATCGCATAGAATCTCGTCGTTGCCTGTGGTTGATTCGGTGCTCGTTGACTGGGTGCTGATGATCCAGCTTGGGACGCTTGTCCACGTCCTCTAACGCCACCTGGAAACTGTCTCCTTTGAGAACCTTGCTGACTCTGCCTTTGAGGTTGAGTCACACTTGCCTCTTGGGCTTTGCAATCCTTCATCAGATGTCCCATCCTTCCACATATGAAACAACTTGTCCTGTAACTGACACAGATGCTGAGCTGTGGGCTCCTTCTGGTGGTAAACTTCATCCTCTACCCCTATTTGACATCCACTGCATCTAGGTACTGAATCTAGGTGGTGCCATTGGTGTAGAAAACCTCAGTTTCTTAAAACTTTTAGATGGGGATCCTTGGAACTGGGGGTACATCTTCTTGTTTTTGGTCTGTCTCTTCTCAGTCACAAACCTCTCTATCCTTCTGACAGACTCTACAAAAGTAGCAAATCTTTCCCTGTTCTCCAGAGTAGACACAGGAGTGGTCAACTCAGCATTTAATTCCTTCTCAAAATGTCGAATCCTTTCTTCATCTGTGGTTGCCATATGCGGACAGAACCGCAAAAGCTCCATAAACTTAGCTTCATACTCGCTAATGTTCATCGGTCCTTGTCTTAATCTCTCAAACTCAGAGATCTTCTCATCCAGGAACGTCTTAGGAAAGTATCTGTTGACAAATTCTCATCGAAATACTTCCCATTCGATCTCCACACCGGGCCTTTTCCCCTACTCTATGGTCCACCAGTGACCAACACTCCCTATGAGAAGGTACACTGCATGTCTAACCTTCTCAGCTTCTGGGATGTTCAGAATTCTAAAGGCCTTCTCTAACTCAGTTAGCCACATGTCACCATCTGTTGGGTCAGCTGTCTCAGCATATTCTGTGGCTCCAACCCAGCATAGTCGTTCAAACGTTTTTCCGGCTCCATGTCTTTCATCATGGGAAGGTGCCCTAGGTGCAGGTATGGGCATTCTATCAGTCATATGTGTCATGGCAGCCATAAACTGCCCAAACATGGCTTGGAGGGATGGGTTCCCCATGTCAGCTTGATTGAAATGGGGTGGTTCAGGCACATGTTCCTCCCTTCCTTGGTCTCTTGCACCTCCTCTGGGTGCAGCGACACTACTTTCAGCAACATGTTCATCATGTGATCCAAACATCTTTAGTTTTCTCTTCTCCTCCTATATGAGCAGAAGACACTATCAGATAGACTGGAAGACACTAGAACAGACTCAACAACCTTAGTCCTATGTCTCTGTAAACTCAGCGAACCTAGAGTTCTGATACCACTAAATTGTGACGTACGACTCACGAAAACAAGATTAACTAATACAAAAGCGAATTATTAGCAACGAAATTACTGAAAATCACTAAAATTTAAGACTTTTTATAATGAGATCCACAAAATGTAAAACTTTTTCATAAAGGACCAAAGTAAGTTATTTACATTCTGATTCATCAGTACATCTCTGTATCATCTCATCTCAAGAGTCACAAACATTGACTACCCTGTTAAACTGTACATGAGCAGTATACAAAAATCTCGAGGCATCAAGCCAAAAATCTCAGATCTATATCAAACCATCTACCGACTCCTAGGACCTGAGAGTACAGAGACGACACATAGGACTCTCTATATACATGACCTAACAGACAATGTCTCCACCTGAAGATAACTATTGTCCTTATTGTTGTTGTTGTTGCTGCTGTGACTGCTGTTGCTGCTGACCCACTGAAGGGTTTCTTCTTCCTCGGCGTCTACCTAAAAAGTTGAATCCCACGGGGGTGAGACAATTGAAAATCGTCTCAGCGAGAGATATAACTCTCCTCCAGAAGCATTGTTATTGCAGATAATAGAATAACACTGAGTAGTAGAATTATAAATATCCAACAGTAGGTAATTTATTGAATAAACTAAGTAGAGCAGAATTTTCTATACAATTCATTTCAATTATAACTTGATAAAGCAGAAAGTCATTTATTCAATAAGGAATATGAAGAACATGTATAACATTTATCCAACTAGGATATAATAGACAATGTATCATCAATCATTGATTCTCGTAATTCAACCCTAAGCAAATATGCTACACGGCTGATTACATTTTACAAACATACTTATGCCCTGAGGAGATGAGGTATACTGCTCATGCTCCAACCGACCATTGCAAAATCGAAATCAGTACCATACATAGGTCAATAGAAGAGCCGGATTTCTACGACCTCATCCTCCTCAGTCAGTTGTGAGGAACAACTTGCAGGACATCTCGTGTCTCTGCCAAAATAGCTTTCCAGAGTATACTGGCAACTTCGCTATTAGAGTTACAGTGGCATGTTGTACTCTCTTCGCAATCGAGAGATTTCCTATTTATCTCACATCGATTCGGCATTAACATCATCATTGGGAGATTAGTGGTACATCATCCCATCATATACATATAATGAAGGATTGAGGGATTTAATGTTTATCTCACATCAATTCCTCCATTAGGGCGTAAGGATATTCGCACCCATAACCCCCACATACTCAAAAGTATGCTCTCCATGAGTTCCCTTAGGAAAACCTGTTTCACCATCACCAAACTACTGACGATGATGGATCTATGGTCAGTGCTCTACATGATATCATTTCACTTGATTATTTAAGTAATTACAACATTCTTTTAGCATCAGGCATGTTTTCAAACATAAATGTTTATAACAACTTCTATAAAGAAAGAGTACTATTTCTATCAAGTTCATTTCACATCATTATTATCATTGGGAACTCAATCCCTTATCATCTCATCATCATGATTCAACAATATGGGTGTTCAAACCCTTAGATCATCAAAACACTTGTTACCACTTTAACAAGTAACTTAATGCCATCAAGTCATCTGACAGTGTAAACATGATAAATGCAATGCAGGTATTTCACAGGGCTCTTAAAGCCTATCAATCTCTTTTGTTACCTTTCACTAGGAAATATAGCATATCATTGCTTACAAAGCTCATAAAATACTTTCAATAAACAAAGCATCATATCTCATACCTGGCTATGTTCAATATCTTATAAAACATGCCTGATTAGTACAGATGACAACAGATACATCAATTTCATATCAGCACAATGTAAAATAACTGTATTATCTTTAATCAAGGAATACCCCACTATGCCCTTGCTAGGGTTAGGGTTTCCCTTTTCAATTCAATTAGGGTTAATCATCCCCTTTAGCTCAATTAGGATTAATGACTCATCATTTCATTATCCAACCTTAGAGCTTCATGTTAAAAAGTATAACCCATAATTAGGGTTTCACACTTCCATTTTCCTTATTTGAAATTAGGATTTACTGTTCACATCACATCACCCTAAATTAGGGTTTACTATTCATATCACATCACCCTAGATTAGGATTTACTATTCATATCACATCACACTAGATTAGGGTTTACTATTCATATCACATCACCCTAGATTAGGATTTACTATTCATATCACATCACCCTAGATTGGGGTTTACTATTCATATCACATCACCCTAGATTAGGATTTACTATTCATATCACATCACCCTAGATTGGGGTTTATAACCAACAACCCATAATTAGGGTTTACTATTCACCCTAAGTAGAGGTGAACATCAAAGAACCCTGAATTAGGGTTTCTCATGTCATGACTAAGATTTAAGATCATACCATCATCATGTATTAGGGTTACTTCCATTAATACCCTCAGTTAGGGTTATGATTCATTAACCTTCATAATTAGGGTTTCGTGATCTCACTATCATGGATCATACCCTAATTAGACATTCATCTAATATAAAAGTCCATTACATGATTAACATTCATGTAGGAAGTCTTCTCTCTCATCTTCTATAAGATGATGTTTGCATCAGCCTTGATTAGGCTAAGTCAACTCAAAATGAAAGAGAATTGACATTTGGGTTATGTCATTATCACCATGATTATTAAAGCTTAATTATTCAAAGGGTACTAATCACCTTACCCCATTAAGATAAAATTACTATAATCATCTTTGATTACATCATGTGTTAATCAATTAATCAATTTGTCCTTTAACCACTTAAGGTATCCATGCGGTTTTGGTTAGTTATCCATCAAACGGTCCTAACCAAATCAGACCTCAAACAGTCTTGTTCAATAAACCTCCAAACGGTCTTGAGCAAACCAATGAAACTGTTTGGTAAAGGTATTCTCTGAAACTGTTTGCTAAAGGTGGTCACTTGAAACCGTTTACTAAAGGTGACCGTCAAGATCATTTGCTAAAGGTGACCCTCAAGATCGTTTGCTAAAGTAAGATTTGAAACGTTTACTAAAGTGAAGTTTTGAAACCGCATGAACTCAACCGGTTTGGGATCGTTTGGTCCCAAACGGTCTTGAGACCATTTGGACTCTAACGGTCTTGAGACCGTTTGGACCAAACCTCTTCAAAACTGCATGGACCAAAAATAGTCTCAACTAATCTAATTGAATTAGGGTTTCCAATATTGGTTCCTTCAACCATTGAATTCATGAGACCAATCATCAATTGTACCTATCACCATACTTTAATTGAGTTAAATAGGTCATCCTTTAACTGATTTGACCCTCAATTTACCCTCAATTGGTCATCAATTAGGGTTTGAATTAATTGGATTAGGGTTTGGAATCGATGATCCTTCAACATTAATCAATGTGAAACTAGTTACTTTAAAACTATTGGACCATCATCCAAATTGGACATGACCTCACCCAAAACGGTCTTGAGGTCGTTTAGATGACCTCCAAATGGTCTTGAGACCGTTTGTCCATGTCAACATCAAAATCCAATTCAACCAATTAGAATTTGGATCCTTGGATTGATCACCAAATCAACATTTGATTATACTTCAACCTAGTAACTTTGGATCTTCAATTGCTCAACCATACCTAACCCTAGACCTACAAACGGTCTTGGGTGATCACCAAATGGTCTTGAGACCGTTTGGGTGATCCCCAAATGGTTTTGAAACCGTTTGGGTCAATCAACCCAAGTTTCAAACTCAATCAAATTGGAAATCAGCACTTAACCCGATTAGGGTTTTGGTGATAGATGAATCTTCAACTCATGAACCAATTGGAGATAATCAAATATAATTAGTGGATAATTAACCTAGATCATTATGAACAAATCCCCAAATGGTCAACCCTGGTCAACATCACCAAACGGTCTTGAACCGTTTGCTTCCATGCGGTTTGGGTGAAACCGTTTCATTCTAAACGGTTTGAAACCGTTTACTCCCAAACGGTTTGGGAAACCGTTTGAGCAACTAAGGAGACCGTTTGACCTAGGATTTTTCTTTGGATAAACATATAAGATGATGTCATCATTATCTTCCTCCGTTCAACCAAGAACTGCTGTTGTTCTTTACAGAAACTTCAGCAATGAATCAAAAGAATACCAAAAAGAAGAAAGTAACCAAGGATCATTGGAGAAAGGAGTGCAATACTAATGCTTAAGGGTTTGAGTTATAAAACCCGCCTCTAAAACTGATCCCAAGCTCCAATATACACGTCTTTAATGGTGGATGGAGTTCCAGCAACTGTCCAAGGTCCATCCTTGATCTTTTGGATGAACAAATTGGCTAGGATTGGAAATCGAGTGAAGAAAACCAATAATTAAGCATTGTTTTAGGGTTTTCACCATGAATCCGAGGTAGAAGATCATCAAAACTCACCAACAGTTGTGGTCATCCTTCTCCTTCTCCTGAGCTCTCCCTTGGTCGGCCAAAGCAAAGTGAGGAAAGAAAAACCAAGGAAACGATCCTTATGTGTATTGGAAAAATGATGTACATAAGGGATTTTCAAGGAAAGAGAAAAAGGATTATTTTCCTTAAAATCCGAAATTATTTCCACCAAATCCCCCTCCATTTCTTGGCCACGAAGCCACCTTAATTTCCTTGCAAAACCTCTCCATTATACAAGAATTAATGGAAAAGAAACTAAGCACCTTAAAGAGTTTTATATTAATATCCAACCTTTAGTGGATAATACTTTTTATTATGATAATGTGAGTGGGCTTCCACTCAACCAAGATCTTTTTGTGTCCAAACAAGGAACAAGTTCGTCCAAAACTATTTCAAACACATCCTTCAACTTTTGGTTGAAGGGATCCTTAATTAATTTATTTCTTTTTGCATTAAATTAAATTAAAGTCCCATTTATGCTTAAATCTTGATTATTTTAATGTCAAGATTCTCTCTCCTCCATAACAATTCAAATGAGGTGCCCTTCTCATTTTCTTTGCTCTACTTAATGCCAAGAAACATGAGAGACCCTCAAGATGTGGTATTTGCATATTGAACCCTAGGTTTTGGGTAATTTGCACATTACACCAAAACTAGGTTTTAATGCATAAGGATTGCTCTACAAGATTTATCTTGATGCCCAACTTGTGGAAACCATACCACTACATCATATTCATTGATATGATGTCTCAACATCAGGGGAACGTTTTATCATGTGTAAATTGCAAGTTAACCCCTCAACTTGGGTAATTTGCACTTTAGCCCAATTTTAACAAAACAATGTTCCAACATTATTAAAAAAGGACTGAAAATGAAATATAAGTTCCTCAAAAGCCTTAATTACTTTTCAAAAGATAAGAGAAAGCATCTAATCAACTTTATTAGGCAAAACACCTAGGGTTAGTACATAACCCAGGTCAGGGATGTTACACATATTGACTGAGGGCGGAGAAGATCTTAGGAATCCAGTTCTCCTCGATCTTGTATGGCACTAATTTCGACAGAATAATGGTCCGTTGGGACTTGAGTGGTATTCCTCAAATCCCTCGGGGCAATATAAGAAAAGAAGTAATATAATCTATGTAGTATACTACCTAGGGTTAAATATATCTCACATTGGTTGATTAGTCCTTACCTCGTCTTTATACTACATAGTGTTTACAAGATGCTATCTTATGACCTCTTAGTAATTATACTTGTTGTCAACTTTATTTGCTTAACTGCTTAGTATGCTTAACCTGCTAAATCTTCTTAAATTGCTTATTCATTACCCTATCTGCTTAGTTCATTTATTGTTAATTAATCTATTGTAATCAATATCTATTGGAGAGAGTTATAAATCTTGTTGGGAGTGGGTCTCACCTGTGGGTTACCACATCTTTTTAGGTGGTCGCAGGCAATGAGGTCGAAGTCATGTTGTGGAAGAGAACCAACCTAGTGATCAATATATTCCTTAGGTTGGTGCCAGTTGTAGATGTTATTAGTAGAGTCCTAGTGCCGTCCCTATACTCTCAAGTCTGGGTATGGGAGGTGTTTTCTAGATGAGATACTTGTATCGACATGAGATTTTGGTAGTATGCCATTGTATGTATATATGGCATGAACATGTAAATGTTTCTTTTGTACACAAGATGTGGCTATGTCCATTGAGCACAGATGTAAATCCTTGATATGATATATGAGAATGGAAAAGATGGAACTTTGTGTAAATGTTTCAGAACTTGTTCATGATGTGAAATTTGGTTTTAATTATTATGCATTTTGACTGTGTGATAAATTAGTAGTTGATTATGTTTTGTATTTTGTGTAATCTCTCTTAGTGTGACGAGGTGTCATAAAATTTAGTCATGCATGATGAGGTAGTGATTGTGCGGTTGAGGCTGAGTAGCAAGAGGAGCAGTAGTTGTTAAAGGTTGGACATGTTGCCAGTATTTTGTCGTAGAATCATATGTGTTGTCCTTGTACTCTCGGGTCCTTGGGAAGTTTTGTTGTTATGTATATCGATACGAGTTTTGGCAGTAGGCCATGGTTGTACAAACATGGTTTATATGTATATATAAACAAGTTGCCTCTTGTTACAAGTTGTGGCTAGTTAGCCAGTGAACAGTGATATCTATACATCTTTTGGCATGAGATATGTAATACATGTGAGATAGTTGTGGACTCAAATGTAATAAATATCTAGGCTTGTGGTTATGTGAAATTGATTTTAATTTCCCGTGTTATTTGGTAACTTGGTTGATTAATATTAGTTCCGTGTTTTATTTTGAATAATCTCACTTTTGTGTGGCAACGGGCATCACAGTTTGGTTGGTATCATAGCTCTAGGTTTGTTGAGTCTACAGGGACATATGACTAGGGTTTGTGTCTATTCTAGTGTCCTCCAGTGTATGTTATGGTAACTTCTACTTATGCAGAAGAAGAAGAAGAAGAGAAGAAAATATGTCTGGAGAACACAGAGAACATGCAACTGAGAATAGTGTTGCCAGACCAGGCAGTGGTGCCAGGAGGTAGGAGAGGGTTGATGGAGTGCCTGAGGAGCCTCAGTTCAACCCAGCCACTATGGCCAATCCCACTTTTCAGTCCATGCTTGGACAGTTCATGGACACGATGACACATTTGATGGACCAAATGCCCATACCCCAAGCAAGAGAGGCAGTTCCCAATGTGGAATCCCATATTCTAGGAAGACCTTTGAGAGTTTGAGGTGTGTTTGAGCATTGGAGTATGTGGGTATGTAAGACCCAACTGATGCTGACATGTGGTTGACTGAGTTGGAGAAAGCCTTCAAGATCCTCAATATCCCTAAAGAGGATAAGGTGAAGCATGTTGTATACCTATTGAAAGGGAGTGATGGCCATTGGTGGGCCATCAAGGAGGAGAAAATGCTTGGAGTGGTGATTAATTTGGAAGAGTTTCGATTGGAGTTCATGAGTCGATACTTCCCAGAGACCTACTTGGACAAGAAGATCACCCAGTTTGAGAAGATTTGATAGGGATCTATGACGATCAATGAGTACAAGGTAAAGTTCATGGAACTTCTGAGGTTCTGCTCGCATATGGCTGCTATGGATGGGCAGAGGATCATACACTTTGAGAAGGGGTTGAGTTCCAAGTTGATGACACTGGTGTCAGCCTTGGAGAATAGAGAACGGTATGCCACGTTTATGGAGTTTGTGGGACAGATAGAGTGGTTAGTCATGGAGAAATGTGAGGTGAAATACAAGAAGTCTCTTGCACCGAATAAAGGACAATTGCCTGGAGGCTTCAAGAAGCCCATGTTTTCAGCACCTTAGTCAAAGTAGAAGTCGACGGTCCAATCTTAGTGGTCGCCAAGTAAAGATAGGGGCAATACCTTCCCACCAACATGATAGTACTACATTTGTATCAGTGACATGGCTGTCTAGGTCGTGGCATGAGAGCAAGACATGTTTCTAGTGTGGACAGATTGGGCATACAAGGCCATATTGCCCAATGAAGAATAAAGAGGTGACACAACAGTTGTGACAAGTCAGTAAGGGTTGCAAACAACGATAGTTCAACAGTGGTGGAGGTCAAGGACACGGTCAGGCATCACAAGCTGGTTTGTCTGGGCAAGCCCGCAGAGGACAGGAGCGACAACATGAAACAACTCAATTCTATGGTATGGTCAACCCGAAGGAGTGGTCAACCTGTGAGTCGTGACAGGTTAGATGGAATTATTTCATTTTGATATGTCTACAACTTGCTTTATATCTATTTTGGTTGACCCGGGTGCGGCACACTCTTTTGTCACTAGAGAAGTGATAACTAGTTGTTCTTTGAATGTTATTCATAGAGCTGATATTCTTCATTTAGAAACCCCTTTGGTTGGTTCTGCCAGTTGCGGGAGGTGTGTCCTTCACGCATTCTTTCTTTCTTGGGACATAGCATACAAGTGGATCTTATACGACTTGATATGCATGGATTCGATGTGCATTAGAATGGATACTTTAGAGAAGTACTAAGTAGTCTTGGACTATAGTTCCAAAGTGGTGACGTTTGTCACTGGTGATGTGATGTTGATCTTCCAAGGTGATAGGAAGATTCTTCTGATGTGTTTGGTGTTAGAGATGGTGGCAGAGAAGTTGATGTGGCAGGGTTGCAAAGCATTCTTGGCACATGTGATGGATACTAATGAGGTGTCAGTTTTTTGTGAGTTCGAAGACGTGTTTCCAGGTGTTCCCCCACCCCGAGAGATTGATTTTGAGATCAACATAGTACCGTACATGCAACCGATAGCACAAACATCATACAGGATGGCGTGAGCTGAGATGTTAGAGTTGAAATAACAGTTGCAAGAGCTTCTTGAGAAAGGCTTTATCAGACTGATCACATCTCCTTGGGGTGCTCCCGTGTTGTTCATGAAGAATAAGGATGGGTCTATGAGTCTTTACATTGATTAACGATAGTTGAACAAGGTGACAATCAAGAATAAGTATCATTTGTCACATATAGAAAATTTGTTTGATCAGTTAAGTAGTGTTTAAGTCTTTTCAAAGATAGATCTGAGGTCAGGATATCATCAGTTGCAGATCAAGGAGGATGACATACCCAAGTCAGCTTTTAGGACTCCGTATGGTCACTATGAGTTTGCGGTAATGTCATTTGGGCTAACCAATGCATCGACAACGTTCATGGACTTGATGAATAGAGTGTTTTGGTCGTGTCTTGATTAGTTTGTGGTTGTGTTTATTGATGATATTTTGATATACTACAGAGACAGCTAACAACATGAACAACATTTACGTCAGGTGTTGACCTTGTTGAGACAACATCAGTTGTACGCTAAGTTTAGCAAGTGTGAGTTTTGGCTGAGGGAGGTGTCCTTCCTAGGACATGTGATATCTGCTGAGGGTGTTCGTGTGGACCCCAAGAAGGTTGAATCTGTGATAGAGTGGGAGTAGCCGAAGATACCGACAAAAGTTTGCAGTTTTATGGGTTTGGCAGGATATTATAGGAGGTTCATCAAGAACTTCAGTGCCATAGATTATCCCTAACGAAGTTGACGAGGAAAGATGTACCTTTCTTCTGAGATGACAAGTGTCAGTGTGCCTTCCAGTTGTTAAAGGAGAAGCTGACTAGTGTGCTAGTGTTGGTTCCACCTTAGCAAGGGAAAGGATATATCATCTTCCTTTGCGTGTTGATGCAAGACAAAAACATGATTTCTTTAGCTTCATGACAGCTTAAGAAATACGGGGAGAGCTACTCAACACATGATCTGGAGCTTGCATTGGTGGTATATGCTTTAAAGATATAGAGACACTACCTTGATGGTGAAAAGTGTTATATCTTCACCGACCACATGAATCTCAAATATATCTTTTCACATCAAGAGTTGAATATGAGATAACGACTCTAGATGGAGCTGATTAAAGATTATGAATGCACCACATACTACCATCCATGAAAGGCAAACATGATGGAAAATGCTTTGAGTAGGAAGTTTTCTTCATCATCATTTGTTGAGAAGGAACAATTATGCTCCTTGGTCTGTCATAAGAGAGACATGTTGGTCACTTGCGTCAGATGAATTTGAAGTTGGAGGTAGCATGACTGTTGGCACAGTTACAAGTGAAGCCTACGTTGAGGTAGCAGATCAGAGATTCACATCGTGACGATATTGTGATCCAGCAAATCTGAGCAGATTTTTGCAGCAAGAAGTGAGATGTAGATGGCTTACATGTGATTGATTGTGGGATAGTGTGTTACCATGACAAAATTGTGGTACCTGATGTTGATGATCTAAGGAAGTTAGTTCTAGAAGAGACTTACTCTTTGATGTACACCATGCATCCAGGTTGCACCAAGATGTATCACAATATGAATGACATATGTTGGTGTCCTAGATTGAAATGTGACGTAGTTGAGTTCATGGCAATGTGCACAGTGTGCCAATGGGTTAAGGCAAAGCATTAGAAGCATGTAGGAACTTTACAACTATTACATATACCATAGTGGAAATGGGATCATGTTACTATGGACTTTATGGTTGGTTTTCCTAGGACAACCAAAGGTCATGATTCCATTTGGGTGATCGTTGACAGGTTGACTAAGTCAACACATTTTCTTCATGTGAAGATAACATATACAACAGAGAAGCTTGTACAAATATATGTTGATGAGATTGTTCGTTTGCATGGTATTCCAACTACTATCGTGTCAGATAGAGGTCTTCAATTTACCTGTCGCTTTTGGGAGCGCTTGCACACAACTATGGGTACTCAGTTGAGGTTTAATATAGTGTTTCACCCACATATAGATGGACAGTCTGACAGGACTATGCAAACTTTAGAAGATCTACCGAGAGCTTGTGTCTTACAGTTTTTGGGCAGTTAGAATGTCCAACTCAGTTTGATAGAGTTTGCCTATAATAATAGTTATCAGAGGGGCATTGATATGGCATCTTATGAGGCTTTGTATGGAAGAATTTGTAGATCTTTGTTGTGTTGGTATGAGACTGGTGAGTACCATCTTCTAGGCCATGAGCTTATGCAACAGACAATAGAGAAGATCAAGATGATTCAACAACAGTTGAAGGCAGCCCATGATAGACATAAATCATATGTTAATAACTGTCATAGACTGTTGGCATTCCAAGTAGGAGACATGGTGTATCTCAAGGTCTCTCCTTGGAAATTTATTTTGAGGGGTAAGTTGTCTACCAGGTTTATGGGACCTTACCCTATGGTGGCACGTGTTGGGAAGGTGGCATACAAGTTGGAATTGCCACTTGAGTTGCAGAGGCTGCATCCAGTGTTCCATATTTCGATGTTGAGGAAGTGTCACCCCGACACTGAGTTAGTGCTTCAGCCAGTGGAGGCTGAGTTGGAGGAAGAAATGTCGTATGTGGAAGGTCATGTGTTGATCCTGGATAGAAGGATCAAGAAGTTGAAGAAGAAGGATATCATTTTGGTTAATGTTTTATGGCATCACCTTGGTGTTGAGGAAGCCACGTGGGTGCTTGAGGAAGAGATGCGTAGGAAGTACTCGTCTCTTTTGGCGTAGGATTTTAGGGACAAAATCCTTGTTAGGGGTTTATGGTTGTAAGACCCCTAACTTGGCTTTTGGGCTAACCTTGTTTGCTTTTCTTGATTAGATTCTTAGAACCTTAATGTGATCCTTTGAATGCTTTTATAACAAGTGACAACCTTATTTTTTTAGTTTGGTCTTGTTTGGATGATGTTTGAGCTTGATATGCTTGTTTTGGACCAAGTTGCAATTTACCCATGAGTGAGGGTTATCTTGCAATTTATCACATGTAGAGTGTGTTTCTTTGTGCCTTAGCATCATGAGAGAGAACATAATGTTGAGGGTGTCTTGCTTGGATCATGGTTGATGATGTGACATCACATGGTGACATTAATGTTTCTAGGGTTTTCCGTGTTGATGTGTGTCGACCTTGCTAGGGTTTGTGAGTGTTGCGACCGCAACACCACTCTTGAATAAGTATTGCGACTACAACACTTACCCTATGTGTAGTTGCTTCAACCATGGTGCTCTTGTTGAGGTTTGGTCGCTATGATTTGTCCTCTTGTGGAGTGCTTTTATAATGTTGTACATGGGTGATCTTGTGTAGCGGTTACTACATGTGCATGGTGTGCTTGGACCGCAACAAGGTGTGTATTGAACCTAAGTGCTTGCTACACCACCTTGGCTATATAATTCTTCAATGCATGCATGTTTTAAGTGGTTGCATGGCTATTTAGTTGGTGGACAAGTGTCCTTTTGGTGCTCTCTTGTGTTGACACCTCATAACCCCCTTGATTCCCTCCTACCTTGAGTATATAACCCCTCTCCTCTTCATGCAAGCATCCTTTTTCGGCCCCCCTTCTTCTCCACTCTCTTGGGTTCGTCCTTGGAGCTTTGTGGAGCAAAGAAGGACTAATCTTAGATCTTTGGTGACCGACCAACCCTACATGTCGTGTTTTTGAGTTTGATCATCCTCCTTGTGGTGTTCCTTGGTCATCTTCCTTCTTGGTAAGTTGTTATCTTTCCTTGTTCACATTTTCTTTTGGCTCTCTACCCTACCTTCTTCCCCTTTTCTTAGTTGTGAGACTATGGTGCAACCATGGTGCCCATCTTGAGGATCTCCTCTTCACAAAGTTTGGAGACTATGGTTTAACCATAGTGGTACCTAAGAGAGATGGAGCTTTCCTCACTTTCTTTTTCCCTCCCTCTTGATTGGCCTGGGGTTTGTGTTTTTCTTCATCTTGAGCCATCTTTTGACCTTAGTATGTTTTCTCCTTCTTGAGGTTATCTAGTGATCGAAAGTTGATCTTGGTTGGAGCTTCATCTTCTCTCTTGGAGATCGTGGTCTTGGAGCTTGTTTTTCTTTGTAAGGTGGGTTATATAGATCTTTTCCTTCAACTATTATTGCACCATTTTCTTACATGCATATTGGTATTTACATATCCAATACGTGATCCTAATATGCTAGTTTAAGTGATTATGATTTAGGGTTTAAGATTTTGTAGTAGTCTCAAGTAGATTGCTCTTTCTCATAAATCGTAATCTTTGTAACCGGTTTTGTGGTGATTATGAGACTAATGGTTTTCACTTGCTTTTAATTATGGAGTTGTATCGCTTTGTTTATGGTTCAGCCCTCATGTTTTACTTGAGGTTTTGATTGGTTTTCATGAGGTTGAAGCTTGGTCTTCTCTCTCCTAGTATTGTTTCTTGTTTGTTCATGATGGAGTTTGCTTCTAGGGTTTGATGCTCATGCTCTCCTGAGGATTGAGCATGGTGATGTTAGGTCTTGTTGGTGTTCTACACCTCAGTGTTATTGGATGGCACTCATACATGAATCATGTGTTTGGTTGCTTTCTAAGTTGTTGTTGTTGTCTACATGCCCTTTTTGCTCTCGGGATGGCTTGTTTCGGTCGAAGAGCCTCTAGTTAGTCTGGTTTTGGTTGACACCTAGTTTCCTTGTTGTTCTTGGTAGTTGCACCATTGTGTTCATGCCTTGGGTTGTTTCTTATGTGAGTCTTTGATCAACATGGCATGTATGAGGTCGTTGCGGTCGCAACAACCTCAACCTTACTGGTGATGGTCGCTACCACCGTTTTGGTTGCAATGTTTTACTTGGACGCTACTCTGTTTGTTGATGTTGCGGTCGAAGAGATTTGAGCCTTGGGTGAAGATATGCTTCAGTCGCAATACATCCTGGATGAATGATCGACATACCCATGCATGAATGTTGTTTTACACCTACCTATTGCCTAGCGCTCACAACAGGATCCTAACCCTAGATTGGTCGCTACACCTAACCCTAGATTGATCGCTACACTTGGTTAACGGTATATGCACGATGATGTGAATGTGAGTGATTAATCATAATCAACAATTATTAACCCTAATACACTCCAAACATGTGGGAGGTGATGAACCAGGGTTTGGTGATTGGGTGACACTGTAGAAACCCTAATCGGCTATACATGAAACCCTAACCCTAATCTTGAGAAATGTGATGTATTTACTTATATTGCTCAAAGTGGTTAGCATGATTATGGTATTTTCTCTCTCCTACTTATGTAACCATAACCTTTTAGGTGGAATGGATGTTATAGCTATGTGAATGCTATGGTTATCCTTGTATAATATATGGTGGTGATTATGTGCATTGTTGAGGCACACTATGATATTGAATGTGCATGAATTATATGATCGAGTCTAATGATCTGACAAGTGCCTTGTGCCTAGTTTGAGATGGAATCCTTTAAATATGTGATTGAGGGATTGATATCCCATAGTGATGTGATGTTGGTGATGGCCTTGTGAATGGTAGTGAGATAAGTATCATATGTTGAAGTGACAAGTTTCATTTCTTACATTTTATATCTTCTGGAGTTGTACCTTTGCCCCTATTTTTATAGAACTTGTTTAGGTTCCATTCATTGTAACTTGATTGATTACTAAAAGATGCTTAATTTGCATAATTAATTAAGAGAAACCTTAATCGTGTAGATTCCATGTGCCATAGTTCCATTCCAGTGTCACAACTTGTTGGGTGGTGAAACGAGTCATTCCTATAGGAAACTCAAAGTGCATATTTGTGAATATGCGGGGGTGCAAGTCGATGATATATCCTTGCATCCACGATTACAGGTTTGGAGGATGACTGCGGTCATGCCTCATGGTGATGTGATGTGTGAAAGGTAGTCGTGTAACTCCATGATTGCATATTTTTGAATGACCATGCATGAGCCTGTTCTCTAGTGTCGTGAAGGTCAAACTAGTTGTTTCTTTTCAACTTGACTATATGTCATTATTTCCAGTTGACTGTTAGGTCTCTGCATTGTCTCTCGTAGTGACTGAAGTTGTGTGGTGATTTAATGGATTTCGTATCTTCCATTGATCTTGTATGGCACTGATTTTGTCTCTCTAGTGACCAGTTGGATTTGAGGTGGTACAACTCAAATCCTCAGGGAAAATAAAAGACGTAATACAACCATGTTGTATATTTACTTAGGGTTAAACACGACTCATATCGGATGACCCTATGCCTTATTGCTTGTACTGATTTCTTGAATTATAATGCGGTAAGAGAAATCAACTGTTATACATGTTCTTCATATTCATTCTTAAAAATAAGATGTTCTACTGCTCAATTGTAGAATCTTGAATTTCTTAGACAATGGTGATTGCTTTATTCATATAATTTAGTTGAATCTTCTCAACCTAATGTTATGGTTATCTACCTATTTTAGTTTATTTATGCTTATAATAGTTGTTGGCAGAGAGTTATATCCCTTGTTGGGACATTTTGTCTCTCTCTGTGAGTTTCCACATCTTTTAGGTGGTCGTGCACGATGAGGTAGAGATCATGTGGTTGAGGTTGAGCAACAAGAGGAGCAGTAGTTGTTAAAGGTTGGACATGTTGCTAGTGTCTTATCATAGAGTCATATGTGTTGTCCCTATACTCTCAGGTCCTTGGTGGGAGTTTTGTTGTTATGTATATCGATATGAGTTTTGGTAGTAGGTCATGGTTGTATAGATAGGGTCTGTATGTATATATAAATAGGTTACCTCTTGTTACAGGTTGTGTCAAGTTAGCAAGTGAACAATGATCTGTGTACATCTTTTGGCATGAGATATTTAATACAAGTGAAAAAGTTATGGACTCAGATGTAATAAGATTCTGAGCTTGTGGTTATGTGAAATTAGTTTTAATTTCCTATGTTATCGGCTAACCTAGTTGATTAATATTAGTTCCGCATTTTGTTTTGAGTAATCTCGCTTTTGTGTGGCGATGGGTGTCACATGTTACTCCATTCATGTTTCTATCTCTGACTCCTACTCCTGCTACCAATCTCACCAGTGTTGAAGAATCTAATGAGCAAACTCCTCATCAGATCAAGGTGAGTGATGAAGGATACAATCAACTCCTTCATATCCGAGCATCCCAACAGGAATCCTTAGCTATTGCTTTATATGTTCATATGCCAAGTACATCCAATTTTTCTACAGCCTGGATATCTTGATCCCAAAACATAGGTTCGTCATCATGGATACTCAATTCTGGTGCAACACATCATATTACCAGTATATCTAGTCTTATTTCCAATATGTCAACCACAAGAGGTAGTACATCTGAAGTCGTCATTAAAATAATATTTTTGTTGTTGTTTAGGTTACTAATGTAACATCCTACCATCCTAAATGAGGTTACTCAAATCCCAAAACACGATTGATCACTAATTAACCATATCGTAAGAAAATGGGATAATTAAAATCGAATAAACTTCTCAAACATGTCTAGTGATATTTACATAAAGGCCCAATATCTTTTCATAAATTCATATACCATTCCAAGTATCTTTTACAATTGATCTATGGCCTCAAACACAACATATATACGGAAAGTGGTATCCACGTATACAACATATACAAGCATCAAAAAGCTACCAAAAGCTCGAGTCAATTGAAATCGTTGGTATATATGCCCAAAGATCCAATCACATGTTGATTGCGATGGCATATTATATAAAGGATTTGATTAATAATAATAAAGGCAAGCTTCCAATCCATCTGTTTCACTCAATTATAAGATAATGAGGAAACATAATTAATGTCTAAAGAATAACATTACTCAATGATGTATGTCTTCAAGTGTTTGACCTAAACAATGAGATCATACAAATGTTAAGGGTCTGTGCATGTGTCCCTAGTCGGATGTTATTGTGGAAAGCAGATAGACAACAATAACAAATAAGACTAGAGTGTGGGTTGGTTGATGACAAAACCACATTAGCATGATATGTGATATCAAACCTAGCACATTGGTACTTGTTAGATAATAGTGTATCAGATAGACCCACATTGAGAGTGATACATGAAAACCATACTTGGTGGTCACAGTCATCTCTCATAGTGAATGTGGTCATTGTGGTTCTTAGACCTAAAATCACTACACTCATCACATGTCATTTAGTATGTTTTTACATCATCCGTCGTGATCTTGAATAAGGGTTGCCATAAAGGTGATGATCAGATACATTATAACACATGGGGATGACTCTGAGTGGTGTAGATGAGATTTGTCCCTCCTATAGGAGTTTGAATCCTGACCACTTGATAAGTGAGACCGAGAAAAGCATGTGCAAGCACATGTGAATTCATATATGATATTGAGGTCACATATATTCCAGACAATCTTCTCTAGTTACAGGAACATGGATTGAGCATTGATAGGATGACGATTCTATGCCTCGAGTTCAGTCAGGATATCAGAGACAAAGGAATTATACAATCACTATAACACCTATCACAGGTTGTAGGTTGAAGTTGTTCTCCAACTTCCCATTTACTTGGGTAGAAATGATGTGTGACTAGGAACCAATATTTGCTTGTGATGTCATAAATGAGTTATGGCCATTCACTACCAATGTAATATGGAACCTATAGGGTCACACACATAGGAATTCACTTAGAATAGGAGTTTATTCATGAATGATGATTAGATTTATTACTAAAGTGTTTATGTACTCAATTTAAATAACAATTAACTGAGTAGACTCTGAACCAACCGATTCAAGTGTTGAACTGACTGTTTGGAGTGTTAGGTTGATTGGATTTTACATTAGATGATTTTGGATGAATTAGGGAATGAACTGAATGGTTCACTGAGTGAACCGATCAGCTCATGGTCGTGAGACAATCAGTTCATGAGATGAACAACCCGATTCACATGAGCAATTTGATTGCATCAATTAGTGCGAATGTCATGTCGTGCATTAATTGAATTACCAATCCAATTATGTTTAGAAAACATGATGAAACGACCACTTCAAGGGTTGAACCGAACGGTTCATATGCCAACTGATAGGTTCACATGTGAACCAATCATTTTACCTCTGACAGGATGCAGAATTTGTGAAATTCCAACCCCTTTTGCTCCCACGCAGATTGGGGAACCCTGACCCTGACCCTAACCCTCCTATAAATAGAGGGGTACTGAGGGCTTCTCAGACACAACTCAATTTCCTCTGAAAATTATTTGTCTTATCTGGTTGTGGTAACTGAGAGAACCCGAGTAAATCCTACCCCTTAAAGGGAGGGATAACAAAGGAGAACAACTATGGGAGAGCAAGTTGGTGACGAGTGCGCCAATGTGAGGGGACAACTCCTTGTCCATTCTACTAAAATGACAGGAGTTCCAAGTGATAGTGTGGACTACTCTAGAGGCGTGGACCCTTATCCCGCTAGGAGAACATCATCAACTTGATGTCTGTGCTGATCAACAGGAAAGCCAATGCAGACGTTGTTCGAATGTGACTTTAGAAAAGAGCACACAACCATAATGAGGAATAGTCACTGGACTTGCTCCAGGACCAGACATGACCTCATAAACCATCCTTTACATTACATAGTTGTTGACGTGATCTACTGGTTTATGGGGAATATGGATAGAAATTTTTGTTTATGATGCCTATTCTGATGCCCTATTTTCCTACAACGATATCAAAGCCATGTCAATTAACTATGTTTTGGGATAATTGATATGATCAGTTTTTTGGTTTTCATTGCTTATTTATTGGATATGATGAGAATACTTAGATTGATTAATGTGCATATCCAATTAAAGACCACATATGATCCCAAAAAATTATACACACACACACACACACACACACACACACACACACACACACACACACACATATATATATATATATATATATATATATATATATATATATATATATATATATATATGCAACTTACACGCCTCACCCTAAAATTAGTTTTGATCGTGGATGTGTAGCATGATTATAGCCAATAATTGAAATATATGTGTGTGGTTGAATGATTTGTTTTAATACTATTACGTCTTGGTTTACATACCGAGCCTCTACCTTCTTCTTACCAATGTAATTATTATTCTTTCCTACCTTTACTCCCCTTAGATGTAACTTGACGTTTCTCATTACCATGTAATAAGTCTTATAGCAGTAGGATAATTTTTTTTCTTGCAATGACAAATATGACGATCAACATTAGGCGGGCTGACCATTTCACATGACGAGCCTATCGACTGGAGGACTGAGGGGGTAGACTACAGAAGCCTCTACCTTCTTCTTACCAATGTAATTATTATTCTTTCCTACCTTTACTCCCCTTAGATGTAACTTGACATTTCTCATTACCATGTAATAAGTCTTATAGTAGTAGGATAATTTCTTTTCTTGCAATGAAAAATATGACGATCAAAATCAGGCGGGCTGACCATTTCACATGACAAACCGACCGACTGATGGACCTAACTGATAGTTTGAGGTGTCAAAGCTATGTTAATTAACTATGTTTTGGGATAATCGATATGATCAGATTTTTGGTTTTCATCGCTTATTTATTGCATACGATGAGAATAATTAGACTAATTAATGTGCATATCCGATTAAAGACCACATATGATCCCATATATATATATATATATATATATATAAAACTTATACGCCTCACCCTAAAATCAGTTTTGATCATGGATGTGTAGCATGATTATGGCCAATAACCGAAATATATGTGTGTGGTTGAATGGTTTATTTTAATCCTGTTACATCTTAGTTTGCATATTGAGCCTCTACATTCTTCTTCCCAATGTAATTATTATTCTTTCCTACCTTTACTCCCCTTATATGTAACTTGACGTTTCTCATTACCATGTAATAAGTCTTATAGTAGTAGGATAATTTCTTTTCTTTCAATGACAAATATGACGATCAACATCAGGCGGGCTGACCATTTCACAGGACGAGCCTATCGACTGGAGGACTGAGGGGGCAGACCGCAGGAGGAGCGAACTGACCGACTGGTAGACCTAACTAATAGTATGAGGTGTCTAGACATCAGTTAGATAGAAAGCTAGACGATCATTTCAGATGACCAACCGACCGTCTAAGAGGCGAGTCGACTGGTTCAAGGGTTGAACCAATCAACCCAGATTGGCAAGCATAGATCTACACCAACAACAAGTTCATGCATGAGATGTACACCTAGGTGGTAGTAATTCATTGTAGATCCAAGGAATTATAATAGTATTTCCATAACCATCGATAATTTTTTATATTGCATGTTTGTGTTGTGGGATATATCATGTATATGATATGTACTATATATATGTGGTGATTGGATAATGTATATGTATTTATATAAATACAAATCCCTCAATCAAACATATTAAGTATAAGATGCTTTCCATTAGCAACACACATGAAAAGATTGATTGACTAAGTATGGTAACCCCAAGGGTGGTGCACCGTCTATCTTGTGGAAGTGTGATGGTAATAATGTGGGTCTACCAAGGGGGTGCATTATTATTGTGTTCGCTTTTGGGTTGGGCTTAACTGAGTGAAACCAACCACCAGAGGCATGCAGATGACTATTGTCACACCTGCATCCCATGATTACCACTAATCATGAGATTAGGGTGTAAGTTTGAGGATTATACTTAATACAAAGTGCACTCTTTTTTTTTTCTTCAGTTCAAAACTCTTTGTTTTCTCGCATACAATCGCATAAACAAACTTTACAAGAGAATTAAACTTTTATTACTCTGATATGATCTCAACATTAATGATACACATCCATACATTCATTATGCTTCTCACACTTCCATGTACATACAACATGCCAATCATTTGCATTCTCTCTTACTAAGAAAATAAACATACAAAACATCATTTACAACTCTCTTACATCTATACAAGGACCTAGAGTGATAGGGACCGACTGAACTTAACTGATCTCATACTTAACTCCTATGGTAGATCTACTCTGATGCATTGAACTTCTTCAAGTCCATGTGATTTCCCTAAAAATTGTGAGTAGAGGGGTGAGCCTACTCGCTCAGTGAATGAGTACTTCAAAGAAATAGTCTAAAGCACTGATAACATTACAGATATACTTTTGAGCAACTGATATCAATTATAACAGTAGTAAGCTTTAAAGAGTCTAATCATTGACAATCATAAATATGGCATGATACTCTAGATATCTACAGGAGTGAATCAATATATGAAATGTTTGATTGATCATAAAGAGAACTAATAATTTAGAAACATATAAAGAGTAATTGAATAACTACACACACTTGTTTAACCTCTCTTTCATATTATTATGCCCTGAACCCACATGAGGTGTACCACAACATGTGAAAGAATCATAACAAGCTATGATCTCACTGTACAAGGCTTAGAAGCATGCCCGGGTTCCTAAGCCTATCTCTCAAGTAAGACCCCATCTGCAGCGGGCCTTGACACGTCTGCCTCTCAGCGGCTAATGGGAGCCGCAGGACATCTCAGACTCCACCTCTCAACCTAGGTACTCAGGCGGTGAGTCAAAGCCCTCATGCTTACTGTGCATCAGTGGACCTACTGACCACTGATCACTACAACATGTAACACAAGTACCGCCGACATCCCCGGTTGGTGTTGGGTACCACAAAATTGTGAGGAGTCTGACTTACTGGTCAAGACCCTCGCACCCTACTGGTGCGCTCCGGCTTACCTCGATCTGGATTACTCCAGTCGGGAAACTGTTTCCTCCTCACAATGCATGCCTCATCCTGTGAGGATTCTACAATGTTCAGGGCATCTACATGTCTAATTCACTCTTTACATTCACAAATCAATCATCACATCAACATATCTTAGTTTAGCTCTGTAAACCATTCGTTTCATAGACCATTTGATAACATTTATCACAATTAAACTGTTAAGCATCACCACATCTCATATTGAGAACATTGATATCATAATACTTGATTCATTGAACACCCTATCCTTAGGGTTTCATTTACCTCATTCACTTATCACATGGCTCTTATAAGGATTTCACGCGACATAAACATTCACTGAATAAAGACTGCTATCAATAAATCATATAAAATCAATATATGTATGAAACCTTGGAACTGAGCTAAATTTGGGTTTCCATGCCATTCACTGAGATATCATGCATCAATAATAAAATTGAATAAATAAAGTCTATCATGCCAAGAAAACCCCTTCAAATGGATTTCACAAAATCTATTCGCAAATATACAACTTTCCTCGCATCTAGGGTTTCACCCTCTTTACTGAGATATCAAACAAACACTATTCACCTTAAACAAAATCCAAGATAGTATCTGACATATATGTACTATGAATTCAGATAAACAATCATTCATAACCAAGGGGATCCAGATAAACAAAATTCTCTATTTAATTATACAATAATTTCAGTCATAGACAAATTCCTATATTTCAATTTACTCTTATAACCTCTGTGAATACTTTGGGAATTCTCATTAGGATGTATTGAATACATTTCTAATATGATTTTATCATCTAAAATTCATCCAAATATAGGAAGATTCTATTTCATATCATTTTGCAACAACTTAGATCAGACAGACAATTCAGGGTTTGTAGTCGCATACTAAGCAATTATAGATTATGGATGATTTAACCAATTTTAGTGCAATATACTGCTTAAAGGAAGTTCCCACTGACCCTATGGTGTGAAAACACCTTAAAAATGCAGCTCATCCCTAAAAATCTCGATCTCATATCAAATCCCTAGCAATTCACCCGATTCTTCTTCCTTTCAACTCGGAAACCCTAGAAATGAGGGATTATGAAGAAAAAGTGAGAAAAGGGGATGTTTTGATACTATTTTGGATCAAATCAGATGAGGGACGGAATCTTGACATGTGAGAGAAGATTCACCATTAAAGTATATGCAAAGAAGCTAAACTTACTTGATTTCATCATATCTCGGATAGAGAAACCCTAGATTAGCAATTCCACCACTTTCTCCTCTCAAACCCTAACTCTCCCTCTCTCTCTCTCTAGGATTTTGTTTCTCTGGAATGAATCATGAATTATGATATCTACTAGTGTTTTAGGTTGACCATATAGAGAAATTGAGCTGCTTGGGTGAATTGCACATTGACCCCTCACTAAACGTTTTCTTATTTCAACATATTTTTCTGTCATAAAAAAGTTATTGTAATTCGTGTATTTTAGAGTTCAAAAATTCTCCAAAAATTATGAAAATTTAGCATGTTGTGTATAATTGAGTTAAAAAGCTTCAGTTAAAATTTTAGATCATTCCAATCTTCTATTAAATAATTAAAAATCGAATAGTGCACTACTATCCTGAATTCTACAGAAATGTCAATTGAAGAGTAAATGCCCCAGAACGGCCATGCTAGCTGCCACGACCATGCTAAGATGGACCCAGCATGGACATGCTACCTACCATGGCTGTGGTGCATTGGTTTCATCAGATTTGAGTATAAAAGTTGGTCAATAGTTCAATTCTTTCAAAACGGCTGTGTGGCCTAGAATGCATGTGCCACCAATGATCCACCACGGCCGTGCTACCCACCACAGCCGTGCTATCCTATCCTTCAACTACCAGTTTCATTATCCTTTACATACTTCTCTCATTCCTCCCCAACATGATCCTATTTGGTGAAAACCCTAATTTCATCTGACTAGGGTTTATATTTTCTCAAACCCTAATTATACAAAGAGATAGCATATTTGGGGTTCTCATTAGGTTTAACATATCATGATTGAGATATCATCATTAATCATGTTTAAGTAATTATCAATCTAGTAAAGCATGTAATCATCCAAATAAACCCTAACTTACTGATTAAGCTCAGATACAGTCATAACAACTATGATAAAAAGTTGCACATACCATCTATCCAAGAATTACATAAGATACAACTGGCAAACATTGCCTACCTTAATGATTGATTATGGACGCTGGCATTGGTCGGGTAATAATTCAATTATTTTGGATCTTGGCTCATTAGAAGTTTGTGTACTACAATCTTATGAATTGATAATTGAGGGTTATCCATTTAAAAAACATAGTGAGAACGATAGTTAATTAAAGGCCTACTAAACATCGTCAAAATTTTATACAAATCAATAAAATCAAATCAAAATGAGTTTTTGACAAAATTGTAAATTTTTGTTGTAGAATTAAATGGCAACACACAAAAACACTTTTTCTCTGTGATTAGTCCTTGAGAATGATAGGTTAAATGGGAATAACTTCCATGACTGGTTCAAGATGCTAAGAATTGTTCTCACACAGGAGCACAAGCTCTATATCCTCAAGACACCAGAGTCAGATGAACCTCTTCCCACCGCACCTAAGGCTGACAAGGATGCTTACAAGAAGCATACTGAAGATTTTGTTGATGTCAAGTGTCTAATGTTGTGCTAAATGAACTATAAGTAGTGAAGATGGCACGAGAACATGGATGTTATTGAGACGGTGACACATGTTTACCATGCGTTTTACGCAAGTGAACATATCGAAGTAATATAGGCCCTTTTGAGGCCCGAGTCGAACACATGGAAACGTTCTCTAGAGACTACAACTAACTATGGTCTAATAAGCTAGGCCAGTGTAAATGAGTGAGTTTGATTGAACAGAATAAAAAACAAAATGAAACAGACTTAACACCTAAATTACTCAAATTTAGGAAATTTCTTAGGATTGTGGTTTCACCACAGATAACATTGCAATTCATTCCATACACGAATATCTATTACCCTTATCCCTAGATAAAGAGCCTATAGTCAGAACTACCCAATCCTGCAATGTAGTTCACTACCTATTCTAATGGCAACCCTATTTTCATAGCAATTGGTTGATTAGTTAGATGCTTTATGATTTAAGGCGCTTTATGATTTAACTTTGGGTTTCTCCTCGCATTTATTCTCCGCCTTTCCCAAGGGGTGCAATGAACAGGTAAATCTATGCTTTCTAACCCTTGACCTCTCTCTTGGAACAATTAAGGGTCTAATAATCTATCTATGTTGATCAGGCATAAACAGAACAATGCATCTTCATAGATTTATATCCAGAAATAAAGATAAACATGATATTAGTGCATGGAAATCAAGTACGATGCATATCCGGGATACTCCCGGGTCCTAAGAAATCAAAGGGATTAGCCACGCATGGTTTTCATTGATGAATACATGGTAGAGAAAGAGAAAAATGTGGGAAACATTAGAGAAACTAAGTAACCCCTGATGAATAGCTAATCCGGATGATCCCCTACGTCGTGCGTGCAATCGGCTATCTTTCGGCTGCCGATTTGCCTTCCGGAGATGCTCGGATCGTCCCGGATGAAGTCTTCGGTTCTTTTCTCCTCTTCTCTCTCTCTTTTGTGTCGTGCAATGGAATACGGCTACTTTCCTTTCGTGTGGCAGAACTCCCCTTAGGCCATAGGAGTCACTTACAGTACGAAATATCATCCACCGTTGGATTATATTGCCATCTTCAGATTTGCCAAATTGGGCAGACTCGATAGTACCGATTTGGTAGTCGATAGTAATGAGATCTTAGGGTAGTCGTGACTCTTGACAATGTTAGTACTATCGACTTGTCTCGATAGCACCGAGTCTTCAGGTCGCCCAAGCATTGTCTGCTTGACGTCATCTCGGTAGTACTGAGTTTGTAAACTCAGTAGTACTAACTTTTTGCGACTCATCCTCATACTTCACTGATGTGATTTTGCTACTACCAACTTGGAGTGTCGGTAGTACCGAGTCGGTGTGAGTCTTTTCTGGGTAATTACTGACGTTAAGTCGGTACCACTAACTTTTAGTGTCGGTAGTATCGACTCTATGAAATTCCATTGTACCTAAAAAATACACAAGAACATAGAAAAATACTCAGGATAAATATTAAATCATCTTAAACATTGAAAATCAGATAATTTGATGCATTTGAATATCACAGGCCATTAATAGCATTTTATGCATTACTAATCAGATAAATGACAAAACAACACATAAAATCAAGGAAAACATGCATGTGAAAATGACTGAAAACCCATGCATCAGATGGTCACATATCTTAAGAACATGTTCTAAGATCAGGCAAAAATACAAGAGAGATGTGATGTCTCTAAGGCACTATTCAGATGTAACATGGTAGAAAGAGATTCACTAGGTCCTCATGTGCTCAAGCTCATTGAGTATGTGGTTTTCTAGATTGGGATTCCCCTTGGGTCAAGAGTGGCCACTGATGTGATTCTGCAGTCTCTTCCGGAGTCATATAGTCAGTTTGTCATTAACTACAACATGGATGACTTTGAAAAACCATTGACAGAGTTACTTGGCATGTTGAGAACAACTGAGGCACAAATGAAGAAAGGCAAGCCCAATTCTATGATGATGATCATTAAGACAAAGGGAAAGTCTAAAGGTAAAGGCAAAGCTAAAAAGAGTTCTAAAGATGGCCAAAAGCCTAATTATTTAGCACTCAAAGTAAATGGGGGAGTAAAGAAGGGAGGCAATGGTCACCACTGTTACCAGCCTGGACACTGGAAAATGAATTGTTCTCTTTTTATGTAGGAATTGAAGAAGAAGAAAGAAGGGGTAGAGAGCTCTACTTCAGGTATAAACATTTTAAGACAACTCTGATTACTTCTTCATATTGGGTGTGTGATACCGGATGTAGATATGACATACATTGATGTGCAAGATCTGAAAAGAAGTGAAGTCTTTATGAAAGGACAATGATGGACTTGCACAAAGCAAGAGTTGCTGCAACTTCATTCTACATTTAGAATTTATCTTATCCCGATGGACATGTAATAGAGTTAGATGAATTGCTATTTCATTATGTCAAAAAAATAGAAACATTTTTCTTTATGCATCTTGTATGGACAAGGATGACTATAAATAAAGAGTTGTTGATGGTTCTATTTCAAAGATATAATCTTATATGGCAATGCCCAAAAAGTCTTATGATCTTTATATGAAAGGATCAAAAGATGAATGTTTATAATGTAAATATCTAAAGGATTACAATTGATGACTCAAATAATCAATATCTATAACATTGTCATCTAGAGCACACATATTGGAAATGCATTTATAGAATAAATATTGATGTTTATCTAGACTCTTTTGGTTGTTGAACCGATAAGAGACATGCAACTCTTATATATGAGCAACATGACAAACCACCTCTCACTAGGTCTAGTGGGAGAATAAGAATTCTACAAGGACATGTACATAATGATGTGCAAAGACCTTTGGAATAGATGCTACAAATAGTTGTATTTACCTCATTATATTTATTAATGATATGATGATATGTGTTGTAACGCATGGTCCCACTGCACAAGGCTCTAGTAGAGTTTCAAGAATGTCGACTGGCCCTATAGACCATCACTAGCCTTAACTACACACTTTGTCCTCACGTGTAAGCCAGGATAAACTTCACAACTGGTCACCCATCCTAGTACTACATGGGCTGAGCAAGCTTAACCACAGAGTTCTTTAGTGACGGGATCCCTAAAAAGGAGGTGCACCTTGGTGATATTGGTAGTGCAGTTATTCCTTTTAAGATCATTTTATATGAGTCCTCACGACTAATGGGCTCCCTGAAAAGGAGGTGCACCTTGGTGATGTGGGTAGTTGAATTATTCCTTTTGAGATCATTTTATCTGAGGTCTCAAGACGTGAGACGTTACATGTGTTCAGTAATATACAAATCTCTTGAAATGTTCAAGTAGATTACATGTATGAAGTACACAACTTTCTTATAGGTATTAAGATACTTTGATACAATCAAATGTTGAAATACTTTATAGGAACAGTTCCAGGTCCTTCAAGAGAGACTATGATAGTGTATTACAATCAACTCCAGCTGAAACATGATGATGTATCAGAAAGAAGGAATCACATCCCGATGAGTCATGATGTGATTATCATTTTATCTAATCTTATAATTTCTTCTTAGGCATATGCTTAGCACTAACACAAATTACCCTATAAAATGTTTTAATGGACAACATATGAGATATGGTATGGGATCAACAAAAAAATGTTTGAATCTAAGGATGTACAATGGGAATTTAGAGAATCACAAATTGTTGTGGAATCTCAAGTTCTCTCTATAAGACAAGACCCATAGTTCTAGTAGAATGTGTTTGAGGTTAAAATATCATGAATCTCATAACTCTAAAAGTTGTGAGTTGGTCATAAGATGATGAGCCAACAATCGACTAAGAACTATTGAGTGACCAGAGTCTAAGAAATGAATTGAGGACATTATATCCAGAATGGAATCCATGAACACCAACAAGGTATGACCTTTGTGGTACCACATAAAGGGGTAAAACCCATAAGGTGCAGTTGGGTTTTTATAAAGAAGACCAACATGGATGACATAAAAGGAAATATTGATTGCTAAAGGTTTTCAAACGAGTTCAAAGTGTTGAACATTATGAAATACCTTTACTAATTGACAAGCTTATCTTGCAGCTTATTAAGACTATGGGATTCGGCATATGAAAATTGAAACCACATTCCTTAATATGAATAATTGAGAGTATGTGTACATGACACAACCTGGAGGTTTTCTAAATGCAAATAATGTCTATAAGCTACAATTTTTAATCTAGAGGTTAAAACAAGTATCTCATAACTGGAGTGTTTGATTTGATAGGATAGTCAAAGAGTTTGACTTGAGTCAAGATAAAAGAAGAAATTTGTGATTACAAAAAATATAGTGGGATCATAAAAAGGTTCCACATATTGATGAGGAATAACATCTCAATACCAAGTATTGAAACCTAGAATGAAAATCACCTTCAACACGAAGGATTAGGTGAAGCATCCTATGTGATAGGAGCTGAGATCTATAGAGATAGTTCTAGAAAGTTTCTTAACCTAAATATGGGCACATATATTGGCAAGATGCTAAAAGGGTACAACATGAAGGATTCAATGAGAGAGAGTTTATCCATGTAAATGGGATTAGTTTCTCAAGAACCCAGTGTTCCAATTCTTGTGAATAATGGAAGAGATGCCATATGCATTCAAATTTGGATCTACCATATATGAAATATAATGCACTCATCCCATTATCTTATATGTATCAGACATGGCAATATGATATTAGTCATAATAAATGAAGTTCATTGGAATACCATAATGAACATCCATTAGTACTTGAGAAGTACTAAAGGATCAGTTGTTGCACTATGGTAATAAAGGAAAAGTTGGATGTAAAGGGTTACATCAATGCAATATTTGAAATGGCAGATAATGATCACAATATAAAAGTGTGTTTAATCTTAATATAAGAGTTATGAATTGGAAAGGATTCCAAACTACATACCATTATCCTAATTCTACAATAGAAGCTGAATGTCCTGGTGTTATGAATAAAGGAGTTGATACTGTATGGGTCTAGAAGTTCATATAGACAAACTTATGAGTTGTTCCAACAATTGATGACATAGTCGAAATATTATGACAACAATGGAGACACTAGTTATGAAAGGAATATCAGATAGCATACTATGTCAATTCTATCTCATATGAAATGTCATAGAACTAAGAGATGTGAAATATGCAATACACCAACTAAAAGCAAAGTGTTGTAACCCGCTAGATTAGTTCTTGTGCAGAAAAAACATGATGGACATGTTTAGATCACTAAGAATGAGATTCGTGGGTGATTGGCTCTAAGTGCAAATGGGATTCTGTTGGTATGTATGCCCAGAGAGCCAATCATATACTGATTGCGATGGCATATTATATAAAAGGTTTGATTAATAATAATAAAGGCAAGCTTTTCATTCATTCCTTTTTACTCATTTATGAGATAATGACGAAACATAATGAATGTAACATTACTTAATGACATATGTCTTCAAGTGTGCGACTTAAACGATGAGATAATATGGATGTTAAGAGTATGTACATTCTTGATATGTCCCTATTCAGATGTTATTGTGGAAGGCAGATAGACAACAATAGCACATAAGACTAGAGTGTGGCTTGGTTGATGACATAATCTCATTCGTCATGATATGTGATATCAAACCAAGAACATAAGTAGTTGTTAGAGAATAGTGTAACAGACAAACCCACCTTAAGAGTGATACATGAAACCATACTTGGTAGTCATAGTCATCTCTCATAGTGAAGGTGGTGATTGTGGTTCTTAGACCTGAAATCACTACACTTGTCACATGTCATTCAGTATGTTTTGACATCATCCACTGTGATCCTGAATAAGGGTTGCCATAAAGGTGATGATCGAATACACTGTGACACATGGGGATTACTGTGAGTGATGTAGATGGTATTTGTCCCTCCTACATGAGTTTGATATCCTGGCCACTTGATAAGTGAGACTAAGAAAAGCATGTGCATGCACCGATCGTTTTGCCTCTCGTAGGTTATGAAAATTTGTGAAATTTCAGTCCCTACCTCTCCCACTCAGACTAGGAACCCTGACCCTCCTATAAATAGAAGTGTACTGGGGGCTTCTCATACACAACTCAATTGCCTCTGACAATTGTTTGTCTTCTCTGGTTGTGGTATCGAGAGAACCCAAGCAAGTCCTACTTGCTAAAGGGAGGGATAGCAAGGGAGAACAATTGTGGGAGAGCAAGTAGGTGACTAGTACACCAATGTGGGGGAACAAATCCTTCTTATCTATTCTACTAGAGCAACATGATTTCCTTGTGGTCCATGTGGACTACTCTAGAGGCGTGGATCCTTTTCCCGCTCAGAGGACATTGTCAACCTGCTGTCTGTGGTGATCAACCAGGAGACTGACACAGATACTGTTTGAGTGTGAATTTAGGAATGAGTGCACAACCACGACGAGGAATAGTCCCTAGACTTGCTCCAGGACCATGTATGACCTCATAAACCATCCTTCCCACTACATAGTTGTTGACGCGATCCACTGGTTTATGGGGAATATGGATATAAATGTTTCTTTCCACTGCCTATTCTGATGCCATATTTCCCTACAGAAACATCATATACAAACTTTCCCCCCCAAACCTGAGAGTACATGGACCACTTTAGGACACACTAGACATCTAAACAACCTTCTTCTAAGGACCCTCCAAAACAATAACTCATCGCTATCATGGGTCTGTTGGCACTACTGCCGACTACCTAAAAAGATATGGTGACCCACCAGGTGAGACCCATGTCCCAAAGAGAGATATAACTCTCAATAAAATTTATTGCTTACAATAGATTATAAAATTAAATAGGTATAGCAGATAATGTAACAAGATTGAAATACCATATATAAAAACTTTATTAAGAATACTCATAATTAGAATATTAATTACAAACTTGAAAGGTTCACATTATTAATAATAGTTTAGGTTTAGCTAACATCATAAACATGGTTAACATCATAAGCATGGCTAACAACATAAGCATGGCTAACAACATAAGCATGGCTAAAAATATAAGCATAATTTACTTCTCTTACTGTATTATACATTATCTAAATATTAAGAGAAGTAAATCAAGGGTTATCATCCAATGCGAATCATTGTATAACCCTAGCAATTATGCCACATGGCTGGGTTACATCTTTTATTAAGCCCTGGGTAGTTTGACTTATGCCACATAAACTTCCAGCTGACCTCTACAAAGTCGCAATCAGTCCCTTACAAGATCTATCATAGCTAGAATCCCAAGATCTCTTCCCCTCAGCCAGTATGAGTATGCAACAGTGACATAATAGTCAAGCTACAGTCTACCTAGTCCACCCTTGGTACACATGTGATGACACTAGAGATTAGGGTATTCAAACTCTATCATCCTAGGTACAACCGCAGTTGTCCTCAATCATATCACATATGCATATATCTGATACATGACCTCAACCGCTCTCAATTCAAGGCATGACCGCATCCATCCTTGAAACCTTCAGATCATGATGACAATGATATATCCTCCTTGCATGCACATATACTCAATAATACACAACTATGAGTTTTCCTTTTGGAATACTCGTTTCCCTATTTAGCAAGTTCTGACACTAGAATAGTTCTACGACATAGTGCACTACATGATTAGGGTTTCAATGGATTAGTTATTCCCAATTGAGGGAATTTAGGCCGCATCAACCAAGTTTTACATACAAACCCTAAATTGTTTCTACAAAAACATTGATATATATATATATATATATATATATATATATATATATATATATATATAAACTCCAAAAGATGTAAAACGTATGAACCATATTTGTCACTAGAACATCACAGGGTCCTAGTCCATTGCCATCCATGAAGTCCATTAGGGCTTAGAGCATACCTAAAAGCCATTTAGGCCAAAACAACCTTACTTCCTCAAGTGCATCATAATCATTCCATACCATACAAAGGGTTCACCATATCAATAACATACTTATTTCCTTCAGACCCAACATCAGGCTTCATCAATCATAAGAAATATCTATTACATTTCCAAGAGTAACATAACAAAGTCACTTTTAGCAACATGAATTGTGTTTATTCATCAATTAAATATTCGATGAAGATAGAGGTATAAACCATCACCACTTGACCATTACAAGAAAGATTCAATAATGTAGATTGGATTTGCATCAAAAATCAACATTCATAGATAAATCATCACTTCATTATTACCCTTAGGCAATACATAGGAAAACCATCATTTCATTTGTACACCATGGTAAACATTAGGGCAAACCATCGTTTCTATTACACACTTAGGTAGGCACATATGTAATCCATTGTTTCATTAACACTGTTAGGTAAACCATACTCTTTTAACTCATATAGAAAAATCATCAGTTCATTCTTGTACTTAGTCAAAAACATAAGTTCTTATACCAATAATCTTCGTTGGATTCTTGAGGTACTTAGAAAAATCCAAAACCATCAGATTATTGAAACATTTAGCTCAAAGAGTAACAATTGATTCATCGGTGGACTTAGCCAAAAACAAAGCCATCAGATCTTTATGGTACTTAGCCAAAAACATAGTCATCTAATAATTAGTGGACAACAAAACCATCAAATTAAGTGTTAGATGAAACATCACTATATTCATCAAGTAGACCCATTGGTTTATTGATGTACATAGCCAAAAGTAAAACCATCAGATCATTGGAATACTTATCCAAAAATCAAAACCATCGATTCATCAAAGTACTTAACCAAAATTAAGACCATCGAATTGTTTAAGTACTTGACCAAAATCAAAGCCATCAGATCATGAAAACACTTAGCAATCAAAGCCATCAGATCATTGATAGCAAGGTCATCAATTCATTTACTTAACATAACCATTGGGTCATTGACTTGCTTATCGATAAATTCATTTACCAAGTGGAATCAATAATTAAACACTAAAAAAATACCATCAATTTAGAGACCAAGTAGATTCATCACTAAACAACAACATAGTTTCATACACTTAAGTAACATCATTGCTTCAAGGATTCATTTACTTAACCTAGTCATTGGATTATTGACTTGCATAAGCATGGGTTCATTTATCAAGAAGTGTCAATATTCCTCACTGTAAGTAACACCATTATGTCCTACTATTTTAAGAAAACCATTATTCCAAAGACATGTAGAACCATCATTTTAGAGACTAAGTATGGCCATCAATTTCAGCACTAAGTAACACCATCAATTTCTATACGAAGAGGGAAATCAGTTATTCATACTAGTAAAAACCATCATTTCTTACCTCTAAAACTAAGGTAGTTCATGCCCCTACTAGAAGGGAAGTTCATATAATCTAAGGGTAGTTTAAAAACTCATATCTACCATGCATGTAAGTAAAGTACTACACATAAGATCATATCTTTCCATATTACCAAGTTTTAGGCAAAATCCATGTAGAACAGATTCAGAGCAAGCAAGAAAGGGGATGAAAGTTATATAACTTGCGTAAAGATGAAGATGAACATACAAATAGAAAGGTGACCAAGAAAAACCCTATATTTTCATTTACAAAGCTCCAAAGTAGCTCCTTTCTTCAAGAACAAGGTAGATGTAGGACAAAAGAGTGAAGGAAATAATCTCTTCAACCACATGCACAACCTTCCATCAATAAATTCTAGAGTTCCACCCATGGATGAGGAGAGAAAGAATAAAACAACAAGGAAACTAGAGTAGAGAAGAAGATCTTACTTGGTTAGGGAAAGAAACTAGTTTATCAAGCTTCAAACATCCTTAGAGAAGCTTGATCCAAGCCCTAGGGCAACATGCATCCATGATCTGTCCAAGCTTCGACCTCCAAATGATTCACTTCACAAAATGATTTCCTAGGGTCTCTTTAGAAGAAAGAACAATATAAGGGTGTAAAGGGTTCATTTTTGAGAGAGGTGAAGGGTACATATACAAGGAGAGAGATAAAGGGGTTAAAAGGTTGAAAAACTGGCTTGCCATGTGTCAAAACTTGAAATCCATCTTATCCATGTTGGGTTTTAGGGGAGACAGAGAAGGCAGCGGAAACAAAAATTTTCTCCCCAACCCATACCGAGGAAACGCGTCAACGTCTATATAATAGGAAAGGATGGTTTGCGGTATCATACCTTGTCCCGAGGCTTGCTCGGCGACAATACCTCGCGCAATGCGCGGTCTTCAACTCCGGACTTCGACGGTGTCTGTGCAGCTCCTGGTCGCACCGAGACTGACAACTCCTACTCGAACCGGACTGTCGGATGACAGTTGTCCTCCGAAGCGGCAGTGTCCTCCCGCCTCTGTAGTAGTCCACACGGACCACTTGGAACTCCACTCTCCTTGTCCCACAAGGAAGTGGAAGGAGTCGCACCCTCCTGTTGATGTACTAGTCGCCAACACGCTCTCCTGCCTCCTGTTGCAACTGCAGTTGTCCTTCCCTTGCTGCACCTCCCTTTTGCGGGAAGCACTTGCTCGGGCTCTCTCACGGTTACCAAAACCAGAGAGAACGACAACTTGCAGAGCAACTAGTTGCACTGAGCTGTACTTTGAGAAGCCCCCAATACCCCTATATATAGGAGAGTCATGGGACAGGGTTCTCCATCCCGGGCAATGCATGACTAAAGCAGGAGTAGAAGGGTTTGGGATTTTCCACCAAAAGCAACCATCTCGCATCCTGAACTGATCGGTTCACTGTTGAACCGATCGGTTCGACCATTGAGCCGATCGGTTGGACCTGAGCCGACCGTTTGGGGCACTCCAACCAATCGGTTGGTGCCCTGAACCGATCGGTTCATGGTCCTAATCCGACTCAAAAAGACTTTCCTTATTTCTTTCCCAATTGGTATCGAATACCAATATTATTCCCAATCGAATTGGGCAATTTGAAACCAAAGGAAAATTCTTGCCGACATGACTTTTCCCAACTGGTCGGTTGCACCAGTTGAGCCGATCGGTTCAACCCTTGAACCGGTCATTTCAACCTGGGCATGAGCCGATCGGCCTGGACACTCTAGCCGACCGGTTCAACAACCTCAGCCGACCAGTTCAACAACCTCAGCCGACCGGTTCATCACATGAACCGATCGGTTGGGAGCACAGGTTGGGAAAAATCAGTCAATTGTGATTTCAATCAATCTGATACTCCAATCAATGCGTCCAACACCTTGAACCATACGATTTTGAGTCATCGACTGATTGAGTGTTTAATTGAACTACTAAACTCTTTTAGTAATCAATCTAAACATTGCTTGTGGACAAAACTCCTCTTCCAGGTTAAATCCTATGTGTGTGACCCTGCAGGTCCATTTCACGTTGGCAGTGAAAGTTCATAACACTTATGACTTCACAAGCAAAGAGCGGTGCCTAGTCACACATCAGTGCTACCCAAGTGAAAGTAGAAAGTTGGAGAACAACTTTCATCCTACAATCCGTGAATGGTGTTACAGCGAATGTATAATTCCTTTGTCACTGATATCCCGAATGAACTTGAGGCATGGAACAGTCATCCTGTCAACGTTCATTCACTTCCTTGATCTCAGAGTAGACTGGAAGAGATATGTATGACATCAGTATCATATACTGATTCACACATGCGTGCACGCCTTTCTCAATCCTACTCATCAAGTGGCCATGGATATCAAACTCCCTCAGGAGGGACAAATCCCATATCTATCACTCACCCCTCAAAAGCCCCATGTGTCAAAGCCACCCAATCATCACCTTTATAACAACCCATGTTTCAGGACTACGTTTGATGATGTCAAAGTGTGCCCAACGACATGTGTTGAGTGCAGTGATTTCAAGTCTAAGAATCACACTCACCACCATCACTGTGAGTACTGACTGTGACTACCATCTCATGGTTCCATGTGTCAAACTCACGGTGGGTCTGTCCGGTACCTTGTTCTCTAACAAGTACCTATGTGTTTGGTTTGATATCTCTATATCATGACTAATGAGATTCTGTCATCAACCAACACCACAATCTAGTCTTGTGTGTCATTGCTGTCTATCTACCTTCCATAATGACATCCGACTAGGGACATAACAAGAATGTACAAACTCTTAGCATCCGTATGATCTCATCGTTCAGGTCATGAACCTGAAGGCATACATCATTGAGTATTGTCATTCTCTAGACATTCAATCTGTTCTATCACTATCTCATATGACTGAACCAGAAAGAATTGGAAGCTTGCCTTTGATGTTTATCAAATCAATCTCAATGTATCCCACCAATCATCACATGATTGGCTCTCAGGGCATACATACCAACAGACTCCCACTTGCACTGCGAGCCAATCACCCTTGAATCATATTCATAGTGATCTTCAAACATGTCCCACATGTTACTGTGCTCTAGTGCCAACATAGTGAGTAATGACAACACCTTGCCAAAGTCTGTACAAATTGCATGTCTCGCATCTCTTCACTGTACGTCATACGTATGAGATGGAGTTGCCGTAATATGCAATCTAGTATTCCTTTTCTAACCTTTAGCCACATTGCATGATCAAGGATTCCAGACTTATCATCAATGAGTGGAATATAAGTTCATCTTATGAACTTCCAGATCCACATAGTATCTACTACTGTTTACTAACACATAGATACTCATCATTTCCCTTTTAAATGGCTTTATTGGAACATTTCCAATTATCAACAAACTTTCACTTTTATACATCTTATGTATATATTTTGCGATTAATTTTCTGTCCTTTCGAAAGTTCGCATCAATGTAACTCTTTACATTAAACTCTTCCTTATCTCCATAGAACTAGTACTTCACAAGCACTTATCAAGTTCTCATGGTATTCCAGTAACCCTTACTGGAAGTAGACAGACATCCACTCATCATGTCCTACATACGAGTTATCAGGATGAGCACATCATATTGCCATGTCCTACATACAAGATGATGAATGCATTTTATTCTTGCCATGTCATACATGCAAGATAATGGGATGATTACATACATGATAGATCCATATCTATTCTTAGTGTTCCCATTCTTCATAAGAATTGGACACTTGGCCTTGGGATACTAATATCCATGTAACATGGACAAGTTTTCTCCCACTGAATCTGTGCATACTGAACACTTCAGTACAGATTGCCAATGTATGCTTTCTCTTTCCAGGTCAAGAGATTTTCGAGAACTATCTCTATAGATCTCTATTCCTATCACATAGGAAACATCTCTATCTTCCTTAAAGATGATTTCCACATTTGGATTTCCAATCTAGAACATTTCCATTTCACATCAATATGTGGAATGTGAACACGCTCCCACTAAATCACAGATCCCTTCTTTATCTTTGACATATCAGTCAAACCCTTTGACTATATCATCAAAATAAAGATTCAATTTTGAGTTGCTTGAACTCAATCAATCACATTGATTAGTCGATTGTAACTTATAGACTTCATTTGCATTAGTGGATTTATAAACCTTATAGGCTGTGTCACGTACACATCCTGGTTTTATTCCTCATAGGAATGCGGTTTTAGTATCCATATGCCAAATGTCTTAGTCATTAAGTTGCAACAAGAATCATCCTTCTCAAAATGTTATCCATGTGTCTTAACACTTAAGACTCATCTGCACTTATGGATATGATCCAATGAGTGCTACCATCAAGGTCATACCTTATGGTTCACATGGAAGTCATTTAGGATGTAATGGTTTTAAACCATAACTCAAGATTTGGTTCCTCATATTCATCTTGATAGTTGACTCATCACATGAACAACTCATCACATAGATAATTGAGGTGTATCTGTTAAAGATATAAGAACTCACAACCCTTGTGATTCTTAATTTCTTTTATTAGTGTGGGGTATTCATTTATTAAGAAGAATTCAGTTATTTGATAATCATTCTCTAACTCCTTAGAGTATGATTCCTTCTTGATTCAGACATCACCATGCCTTAATCATGAGTTCACTATGATACACTATCATAATCACTCATAAGGATCTCAAACATTTGGTCCAAGTATTTCATTCATTGATCTCATCAAGAATTAATACTTTACCAAATTTGTACTTCATTTATGATAATCTTGAACACTTCAAGATATTCATATTGGTATTTCTCTAAACACCATTTGAAGTATTAGCATTTATTCCAATAGGTATGTAAATACATCACATGTATTATACCTAATAGGATAATCACTCTCCCACTACATTAGTGAAGATTGATTAATCATGTCCAAGATATTCATGTCTCTTACTAGTTCTCTAACCAAAAGAGTCTAGTTTTATCCATCACATGGAAACTAGAAATGAATTTCTCATGATTAATGCTAATTAAATTGTTTGAGTTATCTATAACTTTTAGGTATCGTCTTATCTTATGCATATCAAATATCACAAGATAAATAAGGCATTGCCACAAAGATCACATCTTTATAAATTGAAACATCTCTTTATTAATTGCCATCATTGTCATACAATATGCAAAAATAAAGTGTTTCTATCTATTGGCAAGTATGAAATAGCAGTTCATAACTGTATTACGTGACTTATTGGCTGAAAATAAACTAAAGTATTCCTATCTATAAAGGCAACACTTGCCCCAAGTAAGAATGCTTTACACTTTACATCTTGATATCATATATCTCAAAAAGTGTTACAAGTTTATTTACATGACACCTTCAAGTAGAGGCTTCAGTCGCCTCCTTCTTCTTTTGTTCTTCCAGGTAGAGAGGACAATTCCTTTTCCAATGTCCTGGCTTTTGACAATGGTGGCAATTTCCTTTCGTTGTCACGCCTCCCTTGGCCTTGAGAGCTGAAGATGGCTTGGACTCCTGGATAGCTTCAGAACCTTTCTTAGTTTTGCCCTTGCCCTTGCGCTTGGACTTGCCTTTCTTGCTCGTGATCACCATCACGGACTTAGGCTTGTCCTTCTTCATCTGTAACTCGGCTGTCCTCAACATGCCCAACAACTCTGACAGTGGCCTATCAAAGTTGTTCATGTTGTAGTTCATCACAAACTGACTGTAAGATTCTGGCAACGATTGCAGTATCACGTAAGTAGCCAAATCTTGGCTCAGTGGAAATCCCAGACTCTGCAGGTTCTCCACATACCCAATCATCTTGAGTGTGTGAGGACCAACTAGATCTCCTTCTGTCATGACACACTTGAACAATGCCCTAGAAACATTGTACCTCTCTTGCCGTGCCTGATCTTCATACATGTTCCTGAGATGCAGAATCATCTCTATGACACCCATGTTCTCATGTTTCCTCTGCAACTCATGGTTCATTGAACATAGCATCAAGCACTTTGCATCAATGGCATCATCAGAATGCTTCTTGTAAGCATCCCTTTCTGTCCTTGGTGCATTAGGAGTGGGTTCCTTTGGAATTGGAGTATCCAGGACATAGAGCTTACGCTCTTGAGTGAGAACAATTCTCAATGTCCGATACCAGTCGTGGAAGTTTGTCCCATTTAGCTTGTCCTTGTCAAGGACCGATCGCAAAGAAAAGTTGTTGTTGTTTGTTGCCATTTGAACTACAAAAAGGAAAATATGCAATTTTAATCCAAAACTCATTTTTGACTTATTTGATTGATTTGAAAATTTGACGATATAATTAGGCCTTTAATTAATTATCGATCCCACTATTTTACTTCAAATTGATAGCCCTCAGCATCAATCCGGAAGATTGCAGCGTACAACCTTCTAGTGGGCAAGATCCTGAAATCCTCTAAGCCATGGACCAGCTAGGGCTGTCACCCACAACATAGATCTCTCAAGTAGGCAACTTTTGCCAATTGCATCATATGCAACTCTTGATAAGATGTCATATACAACTCTTTGCAATGATCATCTCCATGCCTCAAGGTACTAGATCCCATCTATATCACCTTGTTAAGTCCGACCCAAAGCAAACACGATGAATATGCACCCTGCTAGGGCAGACCCACACATTCATCCTTCATGCTTCCACGAGATAGACGGTGCACCACGCTAGGGCATGCCCACACTTGGTCGATCAAGCTTTTCATGTGTGTCCCATTTGGAAGGCATCTAAAACTTAATATTTTAATGAGGGATTTGGTTTTATATACATATACATATCCAATCACCACAATACATAGTATGTATCATATACATGCTATATCCCACAGAAAACATGCACAAATGATAAAAAGCGATGATTATGGCCATCCTAATGTGATTCCTCGAGCCAAGAGGAATCACGGTCATCTAGGTCTACATCACATGCAACCTGTACAAGATGAACTCTGTGCCTTGCCATCCGAGTAGATCAACTCATCACATGAATGATCTGTACTCTTCAGCCGGTCGTCTGGGTGCCACCAGCCGATCGGTTGGCTCCTCCAACCGATCGGTTCGCCTGGTCATCATGCATCTCGTCATGTCTGCCACCCGCTCGTCTCGCTCCTCGAACCGGTCATCAACCGATCGGTTCACTCCTTGAACCGACCGTCTAGAAGGTCAACCGATCGGTTCACTCCTTGAACCGACCGTCTGAACAGTCGTCTTGATGTCTGCCGACCTTTGACATAATAGGAAATAAAATCCTATTTTATTTATTACATTGCTTTAAAAGGAAACCCCGAGTTACATTCGGGGGGAGCAAAGGTAGGAAAGAATCTCGAATTATTTCGAGTTACATCAGGAATAAGAGAGGGAAGATCAGTGCGTAGACCGAGATGCAAGCAACCACACACAACCAATCACATATAGGGGTTTATAGGCCATAATCATGCTACATATATCCACCACAAAACTCGTTTAAGGGTGACGCGTATCGAGTGCATTAATAATACATATCATATATGTAATTAGGGATTTTTGGATTTAGGATTGGACATGCATAAAGCCGATATTATTCACATCGTATGCAATAATTAAAGGCGACAAACCAAAATCGATCATATCGATATTCCTAAAATATAGAACAACTGACGTGGCTCTGATACCACTGTTGGGTTTTAGGGGAGACAGAGAAGGCAGCGGAAACAAAAATTTTCTCCCCAACCCATACCGAGGAAACGCGTCAACGTCTATATAATAGGAAAGGATGGTTTACGGAATCATACCTTGTCCCGAGGCTTGCTCGGCGACAATACCTCGCGCAATGCGCGGTCTTCAACTCCGGACTTCGACGGTGTCTGTGCAGCTCCTGGTCGCACCGGGACTGACAACTCCTACTCGAACCGGACTGTCGGATGACAGTTGTCCTCCTAAGCGGCAGTGTCCTCCCGCCTCTGTAGTAGTCCACACAGACCACCTGGAACTCCACTCTCCTTGTCCCACAAGGAAGTGGAAGGAGTCACACCCTCCTGTTGACGTACTAGTCACCAACACGCTCTCCTGCCTCCTGTTGCAACTGCAGTTGTCCTTCCCTTGCTGCACCTCCCTTTTGCGGGAAGCACTTGCTCGGGCTCTCTCACGGTTACCAAAACCAGAGAGAACGACAACTTGCAGAGCAACTGGTTGCACTGAGCTGTACTTTGAGAAGCCCCCAATACCCCTATATATATAGGAGAGTCATGGGACAGGGTTCTCCATCCCGGGCAATGCGGGACTAAAGCAGGAGTAGAAGGGTTCGGGATTTTCCACCAAAAGCAACCATCTCGCAACCTGAACTGATCGGTTCACTGTTGAACCGATCGGTTCGGCCATTGAGCCGATCGGTTGGACCTGAGCCGACCGTTTGGGGCACTCCAACCGATCGGTTGGTGCCCTGAACCGATCGGTTCATGGTCCTAATCCGACTCAAAAAGACTTTCCTTGTTTCTTTCCCAATTGGTATCGAATACCAATATTATTCCCAATCGAATTGGGCAATTTGAAACCAAAGGAAAATTCTTGCCGACATGACTTTTCCCAACTGGTCGGTTGCACCAGTTGAGCTGATCGGTTCAACCCTTGAACCGGTCGTTTCAACCTGGGCATGAGCCGATCGGCCTGGACACTCCAGCCGACCGGTTCAACAACCTCAGCCGACCGGTTCAACAACCTCAGCCGACCGGTTCATCACATGAACCGATCGGTTGGGAGCACAGGTTGGGAAAAATCAGTCAATTGCGATTTCAATCAATCCGATACTCCAATCAATGCGTCCAACACCTTGAACCATACGATATTGAGTCATCGACTGAGTGAGTGTTTAATTGAACTACCAAACTCCTTTAGTAATCAATCTAAACATTGCTTGTGGACAAAACTCCTCTTCCAGGTTAAATCCTATGTGTGTGACCCTGCAGGTCCATTTCACGTTGGCAGTGAAAGTTCATAACACTTATGACTTCACAAGCAAAGAGCGGTGCCTAGTCACACATCAGTGCTACCCAAGTGAAAGTAGAAAGTTGGAGAACAACTTTCATCCTACAATCCGTGAATGGTGTTACAGCGAATGTATAATTCCTTTGTCACTGATATCCCGAATGAACTTGAGGCATGGAACAATCATCCTGTCAACGTTCATTCACTTCCTTGATCTCAGAGTAGACTGGAAGAGATATGTATGACATCAATATCATATACTGATTCACACATGCGTGCACGCCTTTCTCAATCCTACTCATCAAGTGGCCATGGATATCAAACTCCCTCAGGAGGGACAAATCCCATATCTATCACTCACCCCTCAAAAGCCCCATGTGTCAAAGCCACCCAATCATCACCTTTATAACAACCCATGTTTCAGGACTGCGTTTGATGATGTCAAAGTGTGCCCAACGACATGTGTTGAGTGCAGTGATTTCAGGTCTAAGAATCACACTCACCACCATCACTGTGAGTACTGACTGTGACTACCATCTCATGGTTCCATGTGTCAAACTCACGGTGGGTCTGTCCAGTACCTTGTTCTCTAACAAGTACCTATGTGTTTGGTTTGATATCTCTATATCATGACTAATGAGATTCTGTCATCAACCAACACCACAATCTAGTCTTGTGTGTCATTGCTGTCTATCTACCTTCCACAATGACATCCGACTAGGGACATAACAAGAATGTACAAACTCTTAGCATCTGTATGATCTCATCGTTCAGGTCATGAACCTGAAGGCATACGTCATTGAGTACTGTCATTCTCTAGACATTCAATCTGTTCTATCACTATCTCATATGACTGAACCAGAAAGAATTGGAAGCTCGCCTTTGATGTTTATCAAATCAATCTCAATGTATCTCACCAATCATCACATGATTGGCTCTCAAGGCATACATACCAACAATCCATGCATGTCAAAACTTCCATCAGACTTTAACCATGGTTTTCCATTGATCCATGCCTTAGTGAAATATTCAAGAAGTACTATTAGGAATCCCATCGGATTATGCACACGTATTATCAGAAAACCCATCGGATTCTAGGGTTTACTTAGCCAATTTGCAAGTTTTGACCTCCCATCATATTGTGTGCTTCAACTAGGGTAAACATCAAATTATGGACCTCAAGGGAAGGCCATAAGACATTCTACCTCATAGAGAACACATCAAATCATTCACCTACTAGTGATACCATCAAATTCCTAACATACTTAGAAAAGCCATCACTTAGTTTAGAAACCCTAAGTTCTCAACCCTAGAGGGATAGAGCAGACAATCTGATGATTCATCTAGGTATCCATATGTGAAACTATATCAAACATTATGAAGATTACTATGAAGCACACCATGCATGTGTGAAAATTATAGATGAAATCCTAGAAATGGATAAATTGCAGAAAAGTCCATATAAGCACATAAATTGCAAAACTCAATCAAACAACGTCCAAACTGGACCAAACTTGAAGCACAACTCAGTATTGTGATATAAAATCATAACTTAAGGTTTGATTAAGTAATTAAGCACCCAATTAAGTTAATCAAGCATTTTCAACCATAAAGTCCATCATGGGTCTTATAACTAATTTGATTATACGAAAGGCAATAGTAATTATTACGTTTGATTAACTATGAGATAATAAATAAGTATACTAATTTCATAATACAATATGACTCAATGACATGTGATTTTAGGTTGAGGACCTGAATATGATATCATGTGTATGTTAATACTATTCATTCATGTATGAGTCCTTGTTTAGATTATTGTGGAAACTAGGACGACAATAATATGTTAAGACAAATATGTGTGTTGATTGTGACTATGTATCATTAGACATGATATTAGATATCAAATCAAACACATAGGAACTTGTTATGAACAAATGTAGTGGATACATCCACTTCGAGTATGATACATGGAATCAATAATAGCAGTCAAAATCACACCTCAATGTGAAGTGGTGATTGTGGTCCTTAAACTTGAAGTCACTATAGTGATCACATGTTGTTTGGTGTGCTTTAGCACTACTCAATATGACCTTGAATAAGGTTTGTTATACAAGAAGTTATTAGGTGCATTTTGATATGTGTGGATTATTGTGAGTGACATGGATGAAACTTGTCCCTCCAATTGGAGTGATATCCTAAACACTTCATGAGTGAGACTATGGAATGCATGGCCATGTTCATATGAGTTAACATATGATATTGAGCTCATGTGTATCTAAAATAGTCCACTCTAGGTCAAGGAACAAAGATTGAATATTAAGAGGATGACACTTCCATGCCTTGGATTCATTTTGGATATCAGAGACAAAGGGATTTTATGATCAGTATAACACTGGTCACAATACTAGGTCAAAGTTGTTATCCAACTTTTCCAAGTACTTGGATGGAAATGAAGTCTTTCTAGATACCAATAATTGCTTGTAAAGTCATAATTTGATTATGGACATCACTACCAGTGTATTATGGAGCCTATATGGTCACACACATAGGATGTAGTGGTACAAGAGTATAATTATGGACATGATTGTAAGCGTTCCAAATTATATTGATTACAAAAATATTTTGGTAATCAACTAGAACAATATTGGAATAAAAGACAATATAATTGTCTAAAATGTGTATACCGATTGATTGGATTTAAAATTATCAATTTATATAATAAGTCGACTAGCTATCCTCAAACAATAAATTGGAGTTGCGATCCAGGTGACTACAAATTAGTCAATCAGTTAATATGATGCATCAATTAATTATTTAATGGAATAGTTATAGAAGGTTCTAACTTAGTCAAACGGATGATTGGTTGTCCACAAGTGGGCAACTTAAATGCAACCACTGCCTTTTCATTTTTTTAAGGTTTTGAAAACCCTACTTCACTGCCTCTCATATTTAAAGGGGCATGACAGTCGAGTCACAAGTAGACACTCTTGTATGTGGACAATAGTCATCATTTCCCATTAGAGAGAGGAGGAGAACAATCATGACTCTAGCATGTTAGTAAGTGAGAGGTTTCTCCTTCCCACAGGTTCAAGCAACATGCCATAGAGTTCCAACCATTTGTGTGGACTATATAGAGATGCAAGCATCATGCAACTGTGTTTAAATGAACTCTTTGAAGACCGCCCATGCAGCGCCATGAGAAAATCAAACCACTATGATAAGGTATACCTCACACCCTCTTTCCCAATACAACCTTGTTGATGAGATCTGCTTGCAAGAAACATGGAGATTTTTATTTTGTTTTGTTGTGTTTGTCACCTACATGATCCCTAACAACCGTATCAGAGCCACATCAGTCTATGATGTATTTAGATTAATTTCGATGAGATTGGATTTCTGTATACCATTTTATGTGGTTGCTTACGATGTGAACTATAAAATTGTTAAATTGTATATCTAACTAATTTATACACAGGCTGCAAATCAATACTTTTGACATGATAGACGACACCGACAATGAAACAAATTGATTTTTCCTAGTGCACGAAAGTGAAATCACATAGACCTTTTTAGGGATGTTTCCCTATGAGTACCAGGACTTGTCTACGTGTGATAAAAAATTGTTTTAATCGGGAATGTCCCACATTAAAAAGGATACAATCCTTAATATATATATATATGTTTATATATATACCTATAAAACTATACATGTCACCTTTGATACATATTTTATGTGGTGAATGCATGCTTGGTTAGTGCCTAGGACCCTTTTTGTGCATGTTGTGAATGAATGTGAATGGTTGTGCATGGATCTTTTTGTATAAGTATTTGGCTTCCATGTAGATCCCCATCTTTCTTTGAAAATGTAATTAATTATATTCTCTCCAAACTCCCCTCAAATGTAACTCGAGTATCTTGTCATACATATCATGTAATATTTGATAGGAATAGATTCAGTTATGGAGGACTTGACATGGCGAGGCAACTTGAAGATCCAACTCCAAGGAGCGTCCATGGAGCAGTTCACTATAATGCTTATCAGATGTAGGTTCACAAGAAAATTTGTATGTTGACATTACATGAGATGCAAAGTACCTTCGGTTGACAATAATTCTTAGTGGCTCTAAAAGATCACATTAGTATGGACAAGCTTGTATATAAGGACCCAAAAAAAAGCTTGTATGTATGTGGATTGTGATTGTGGATATAACATGTAAATGATACATATTATAATATGCAGTCTTTGGATATGTATATGCATATAGATAAAACCCCTTATATAAAATATTAAGACTTTGATGCTTTTCAATGTGCAACACACATGGAAGCCTCAATCAACTATGCATGGGCATGCTAAAATGTGGTGTGTTTTCTATCTTGAGGAAGTATGAGAATAGATATGTAGGCCTACCAAAGTAGGGTACCTATTCTATAATGTTGGCATTTGAGTAGGGCTTAAATAGGTGATTTTAATAGGATTAAGCACCTCAAATCAAATATATGGAATATGACAAAGTATCATGCACCCATTGATTGAGAGTTGAATTAGATGCAATTGGAACGTGTTGCTCACCTATATAGTCAAGTTGTGGTTGACCAGCAAAAGCTGACTCATGATTGATGAGAGACAAATCTTGACCCATTAGAAGATTGTTTGTTACAATCTTCCAAATTTACAGAGAGGGATACTAATTTGAAGTAAAATAGTGGGATCAAAATTTTAATTAGAGTCCATATTAATATCAATAAGTCATTTTCAAATAAATATATCGACATGTGCAGATATTTCTTTGTAGATCAAATGGCAAACAAGAACAACTTTTCATTGTAATCAATACCTAAGAATTAATGGGAATAAATTCCACTACTGGTTCACCACAATGATAATTTTTCTCATTCATGGGTGTGAGCTCTATATCGTGGACGCATTGGTACCAGAGAAACCAGGTCCAAATGCACGTAGAATGAAAAGGGATGCTTATTGTAAATATGCTGACAACATAATATACATCAAATGCCTCATGATGTGATCCAAGAACCATGAGCTATAGAAGCAATATGAAAACATGGGAGTTATAGAGATCGTCACACATCTCAATAACATGTATTAAGCACAAGGCAAGAGGGGCACGGTGTCTCCAAGGCATTATTTAAGTGCAATTGGAAGAAGGCGATCGGATTGGGCCTCATGTGCTCAATTTAAATGGGTATGTGGAAAGCCTAGAAAGACTAGGATTTCCTTTAGGACAAGAGTTGGCCATGAAATATGATCCTACAATCATTTTCAGAATCATATAGATAATTTGTTAGTAACAACAACATGAAAAACTTTATCAAGTTGTTGACAACATGACTTGGCATATTGAAACTATTGAGGTGCAAATGAAGAAAGACAAGCCTAGATATGTTTTGATGGTCAAAAAAGTAAAGGGAAAACCCAAGGGCAAAGGCAAAGCTAAGAAAGGTTCAAAGGTTGGCCAAAAGTCCAAATCTTCTTCACTTGAAGCAAAAGGAGCGGCGAGTAAAGAAGGAACATGTCGCCGCTGTCACTAGCCTGGACACTGAAAAAGGAAATTCCCTCTATACTTAGAGGAACTGAAGAACAAGAAGAAGGACATCGAGGTCTCTACTTTAGGTATATGTTATACAGATAAATTTATCTACTTTATCATCATGGGTATCAGATATAAGATGTGGATATCACATATGGTCAAATATGTTGGGTCTAAAATGAAGAAGAATTGTTGCCACTATTGTAGACCATTGAAGAAGGGAGAGGTGGAGATACATGTTGCAAATGGAGCAAGAATTGACGCCAATGTTGTAGGCACCTATTGTTTATCTATGCCAAGTGGGTCTATAATAGAATTAGAGAATCACTATTTTGTACATGCTATAAATAGGGACATTATTTTTGTTTCTTATTTGGACAAGAATGGATTTGAATTTCAAATTAAGAATGACAAATTTTCTATTTATAAATATGAGATCTTTTATGGTAATGCCCCTATATCTTATGGTCTTTACTTATTAGATCTTGAGACAAGTGTCTATAACATAAATACTAAGAAGCTTAAACCTGATGAATCATATAAAACCTCTCTATGGTGTTGTCATTTAGGCCATATAAATGAGAAGTGTATTTTTGGATTCCATAAAGATGGATATCTAGACTCATTTGATTTTGAATCAATTGAGTCTTGTTAATCTTGTTTATTAGCCAAGATGATAAAAGAGCCTTTTATTGGTAAAAGTTGAAAGGCAAGTGACTTATAAGGACTCATACATACTGATGTATGCATACCCTGTAGCACAAATATCCGAGGTGGTCTTCAATACTTCATCACATTTAATGATGACCTCATTAGATATGGATATGTGTGTATAATGAAACACAAGTTTGAATCCATTGAAAAGTTCAATGAATTTATGAATGAAGTACAAAACCAACTTGGAAAGAGTATTAAAGCATTTCAATCAGATCAAGATGGGGAATACTTAAGCCAAGAGTTTAAGACCCTTCTCAGAGATTGTTGCATTGTATACAATGAAAGCCACCTGGAATACTACAAAATAATGGTGTATGATAAAGAATGAATCACACCATTCTGGACATGGTACGGTCAATGATGAGTTTTGTTGATCTTATATCTGCCTTTTGGGGATATGCTTTAGAAACCACAACATTTTCACTTAAATGTGTACCCCCCAAATCAGTTCAAAAGACACCATATGCAATATAGACTGGGAAACATATCAATGTATCTTTTATGAAGATTTGGGGATGTGAAGCTTATGCTAGGAAATATTATTCTAAAAATCTTGGACCCAGATCAAACAAATGTTATGGTGTCAGATATCCTAAGGACACACCCAGATCAAAAAAATGTTATGGTGTCAGATATCCTAACAAAACTAAGGGATATTATTTATATATTTCATATGAAAACAAAGTGTTTGTTGCCATAACTGTTGTATTCTTTGAAAAGTAATTCTTTTCTAAAGGAACCAATAGGAGGAAAATGGAACTCAAAAAAGTTTGAGACCAAAAGAAAACATTGAACCTGTGGAGGTAGATAAGGAACAAGAACAATCACAAGCAGTTGTCCAATCTCAAATTCCTCAAGTAATAAAAGAACCTCGAAGGTATAAATGGACACAGTTTGAGCTAGAGAGATTCAGTTTGCTTATGACTCAAACACGCAGTATGTTAGTCATGAATGGTGTTGAGCCAACAAACTACATTAAGGCCATTGAAGGACCATATTCTAAGAAATGGCTTGAAGCCATGAGAATTGAGATGGATTCCATGTATACCAACAAGGTATGGACCTTGGTGGATCCACCTAAAGGGGTAAAAACCATAGGGTGTAAATGGGTCTTCAAAAAACAAGAGTGACATGGATGATAACATGCTAGAGATACAAAGGATGATTGGTTGCAAAAGGATTGCAAAAGGTCTCAAGCAAGTTCAAGGTGTTGAGTACGACAAAAAAATTCCACTGACTGCCATGGTGAAATCCATCAGGATCATTCTTTCCATTGCATCTTATCATGACTATGAAAATTGGTAAATGGATGCTAAAACCACATTCCTTATTAGAATTTTTCTCCAAGATCTGTACATGACACAACCTAAAGGTTTTACAGCTCTATATGAAGGTATGTAAGCTACAACAAATGATCTATGGATTGAAGTGAACATATGAGAACTAGAATCTTTGATTTGATGAGACACTGATCGGCCTTATTCTCGTGTCTGAATACAAACGCAAGACAAAGGAAGGAATCAAGCTTTAAATTTATAACCCGAAACCTTCTAGGCCCCCACAACTTTATTATGGGGTCGAAGTAGATATACGGGGTCGAACACAGGGATGTGGTGACGTTTAGGACGCCACAAATCTCGTTCTTTAGTCAGATAAGCCAAGACGATAGTCGATAAAAGTAAGTGCTAGAACTAGTCTAGCGGGTTGTCACGATTTAAAACAAAACAAAGAAAAGAAAAGAAAAGAAAAGAAAACAGAGCTTGTGGTTCTACTAATCAGAGAAAGAGAGTTCCTGGCTATGTAACCACAAATGGGGCAGTCTATGCACTCGTTCTCAGGCATAGACAACCCTCGAACACCTAAGCAAGCATCTAGTATGCACAATGGCATCTGTCATGTGGGGTCCTCCCACTCTCTCTCGCGATGCGTGACTAAAACCATCAACGATATGTCATCTAACCTCTCTCGAGGGTGACAAATCAACACCCTAGAATATTATAAGATTCCCTCTCGGGTCTTAGAGTATTCTGGAAGGTTAGGAACAAAATACCTCGAATCTTTCTCCTCTCGGGTTCAGATCCAAACTATCATCTCTTAGCTATTCCTATAATGGATCTCTCGATATAGGTAGAAATAGTAGTTCAAGCGAGTAAGAGATCAACCAAACTAGCAATCATAACTTAGAAAGAGAAAATAGAACATGCAACTACTAGATATGATATGAATCTACTTGCTTAAGGCAAAAGTACATAAACATGCCCAGATCGGGCTACATAGCCAAGAAGGAGCTAACTAGCCATAGACAAGCATGGTTAGCACCGAACAAAGATGAAAAAACATCATTGTAAAAGAAACCAAGGAACACATCAGAAGAAAGGAGAAGAAGAAGAGAAGTAGCCTGTGGAGGAGAGGTGGCTCTCGCTCCTTTGCCTCCGTATAGACTGGATCTCGTCTTTTGGGCCTCTGCCTTGATCAAATCTGGACTCCTTGGTTCTCTCTCTCTCTAGATTTGGCCCCAAACAACAACGTGGATTCGTTGGCGGATGTGGATGAACCAGGTCTATGGCTTCCACCTCAGATTTGGTTACATGGATGAATGGATGGATGAATGGCAGTGGATTGTGGCCGTCAGATCTCAATTTCCACCGTAGATCCTAAGCAAGTAGAGGGTGGATGGATGGACGTGGAGAATGGAGCTGTTGGATGGTTGTGGATCGGTCCAGTTCTCTTCTAGGTCAGGCCTTTGAGTCTGCAACCTGCCCTGGCTGCAGCCTTGGAGCCGTCGACCTTGGAGGAGAGGGTGGTGGTGGCTGAACCTGATCCGTGTGTGGTAGATGGACGGATCTATCCTTCAGCCGCTCGGCGGCGCTAGGGCGAGATTCCTCCCTGTGGAGCGAGCAGTGGTTGTTTTATATCCGTTAGGGTTGAGCGATCACGTGGATGGGGGGGAGGTCGCGGTCCTGCGCGAGGGGGAGCAGGTCATAGTGAGGATCGCGGACATGTGTCTGTGGTTCTAAGGAGGTCGCGATAAAGATTGTGGGCGAGGTGGCAACATGGTTGCGGTCTTCTGGCTGCATCCGGTCGCAGTGGTGGAGGACGTAGCAGGCTACAGTTTTGCTGAAAGCGGTGGTCGTTGCGAGAGGAGCAGGTGGTCGAGGAGGTAGCTGCGGTGGTAGGCAGGGTGAAGCTTGATCGCGGGTAGGTGGCGGCTATTGAGTTCGCGACCTTGAAAGATCATGGTCGGGTGTCTGTGAAGAGCGGGAAGTGGAGGTTGTAATAATAACCGTGGTCGCGAAAAAGATCATGGGAAGCACAAAGCCACGATCGCGGAAAAGATCGTGGGCAGAACAAAGCCATGATCACGACAAAGATCATGGGAAGAACGAAGCCACAATCGTGATAAACATTGTAGGGTTGGTTGTGGGAAGAGAAAGGGTCAGGCACTGTAGCTGCGCATTGATATAAAAGGGCCAACCCCACTAGCTTTGGGCCCAAATAGACCTATATATCAAGAATAAAACCAATAAAAATCGAGATAAAGTCAATGAAGTCAGGTCATGATGTATGATGTGAATTAGGGAATATAAGCAAGTAATTAGAGCTAAATTGGGCCCATGAATATGTGTTCATCATTAGATGAAATATCAAATAATACAATTCATTGGGCCTTAGTTTAGCAGAGAGAGCAAGGATAAGAGGTTGATCATCTATGTTCGGTGCATGCAAGTCCAACACTGGCTATTTAGCTACATTATTGGCTATTCTAACTACATTATCTATGAAGAGATAGAAAGCATAAACATGAGCATTATTGGGAAAATTATGACCAATGTGACACAAAACTATAGATAAAATGCATAGATAATATGCGTAGATTTGGGTGTTATCAGACACTCAAACATTTTGGTTTTATTCAAAATGAAGATAAACTTGGTGTTTACAAGAAGGTTAGTGGGGAGCATAATTGTATTCTCATATTATATGTAGGTGACATACTTTAGATGGAAAATGACATCCCTACTCTATAGTTGCTAAAACATGGTTGGGAAACACTTTCTCTATTAAGGACTTAGGAGAAGCATTCTATATTCTAGGGATCAAGATCTATAGAGCTAGATCTAAAAAGGCTTCTTGGTCAAATTCAAAATTCATACATTGAAAAGTGTTGGAAAGGTTCAACATGCAAGAGTATAAGAAAGGAAACTTACATATGTCACATGGAATAAGTCTCTCTAGAGCTCAATGTCCCAACTCTTCTGGAGAGAGGACACACTTAAGTAAGATTTGATATGCATTTGTAGTTGGTTCTATCATGTATGCAATGTTATATACAAGTCCTGACGTCTTGTATGCTTTGAGCATGATGATAAGGTACCAATCAAATCCTGATGACGGTCACTAGACTGCAATAATCATAAAGAACATCCTTAAGTACTTGATAAGAACTAAGGATAGCTTCCATATTTATGATATTGAGAATGAGTTGGTGGTAAAGAATTACACCAACGTAGGCTTCTAATCAAACAACACTAATTACCAATATAACTAGGCGTTTGTGTCTTGCCTCAATGGTGGAATTGTAAGTTGCGAAAGTTCCAAGCAAGAGATAGTGGTTTATTCTACTATATAACTCAAGTACATTGTTTTCTCCAATGCAAAAAAGGAAGTTGTATGGATCAAGAAGTTCATTGGTGAGTAGGAGTTGTCCCATCTATCTATGATGCAATAGAGATACACTACGACAATGATGGAGCTATTGGTAAGAAACCCAGATTGTATCATAGTTCCAAGAACACACTATGACCTTACCATCTCATACAAGAGATCGTATAGCAAGGAGATGTGAATATTTGTAGAGCACCAACTATAAGCACTATTATTGGCCCTCTAATGAAATCATGTTCATAGAAGAAGCATGATGGTCATGTTAGATCATCTGGAATGAGATTCATGAGTGATTGTATCTATTGTGAGTGTGAGATTGTTGGTTGTATGCCCTAAGAGACAATTATGTGATGATTGTAATGACACATCTTGTAATTGATTTGATTATAAATGAAGGCAATTCTAGATATTATATTTGATCCCATATGGGATAATGAATAAATATAATAATGTCTTAAAAATGTATGACTTGATGACATGTGATTTTAGGTTGTGGACCTGAATATGAGATCATGTGTATGTTAATTGTATCCATTCTTGCCTAAATCCATGGTCAGATATTTCTGATATGTTTCATCATTGTTGTTGACAAGATTAGGGGGCATCTCTCAATCCTCCTCCAATCACTACTACCTTTGGAGGTTCCATAAATCCCAATGATCTGACTATTGCCCTCATAAAGGGGAAGCATTCATGCACTATCCATCCTATATATAACCTTGTGTCTTATGTTTGTTTGTCCCTATCATATGCTTCCTTTATCTCCAACCTATCTATTGTCCCAATACCTCATAATATCTATATTGCACTAAATCTCCCAGGTAAGAAACAAGATATGTAGGATGAGATGGTTGCTTAGTCTAAAAATGGCTCTCAAGTCTAGTGACAACTCCTCTAACTAAAGTGGTAGTTTTTTGTAGATGGGCTTACTTAGTTAAAGTTGACCTGTATGAGACTACTGACCACCTTAAAGCACGACTCATTGCAAAAGGCTATACCCAAGTGCATGGGGATTTTATATAGAGACTTTTTCTCTCATGTACAAGATGACATATGTTTGTCTATTCATCTCATCAGTTGCTCACTTCTCTTGGCCATTACATCGGCCTTATGTTAAGAATGTATTCCTTCATGAGGACCTATCTGGAAAAATATATATAGAGAAATCATCTAGGCTCGTTGCTAGGGGACAATCTCATCTTGTCCATCATCCTCATAAATCCTTGTATGGGCTAAAGTAGTCACCTGGGAATGGTTTGGGAAGTTTAGTCAGCCTATTGAAGCCTTTGGTCTACAATGATATAGTCTTAGCCACTATGTCTTCTATCACCATAAATCATCTGGTTATATCCTTCCAGTCATTTATGTGGATGACAATGCTATAACATGTGATAATCATTAAGGATTTACACGTCTGGAAATTGTCTCTTCAAGGAAAATTTCATACCAAAGACCTTGGTCCTATCAAATACTTCCTTGGCATTCAGATGGAAAGGTCCAAATATGGAATTATCATCTCTCACTGCAAGTATGTACTATATCTCCTTGAAGAAAAAGGCATTGTATACACAAGATCTTATTGTATAGTCTTTCCATATTCTTGTATATTGGGATTAGCCCCACAATTACATAAATAAGTATTTCCAGCCACCCACAGTCCTATAGAAAGACTACACCTATTATATGCAATACACACCAAATATTCTTCACATGCTCTCTAGAAACATAATATCAGACTCACTTTGATCCATTATTAGAAAGAGGTACCTGAATTCTCTAGGTGGTGACATTATATTCTCTATAATTGTCACCGACCCCTTCTTCTCCGCGATGGAAGACAAGTTTCCACAGAAGTCATCTTTGTGGGAACATATCTATGGTGGACATCATCTCCACCCAGACCTATATCTTCTCCATCCACTTTTCCACGAAAGTCACCTATGTGACAAGTATCTCTAGTGGAAATCAACTCAACCCAGATCCACATCTTCTTCGCTAACTTTACCACAAAAATCATCTCTTTGGTAACGTATCTATGGTGGAAACCATATTCAATGGATCCATCTATGTGGATGTATCTCCACTCTAGTTGCTTCATCCTTGTTCACTATTTGTGCACAAATCAATCCAGCAACATGCTATGTTGTAGCATGTCTGCACTATATCATGGGATAAGTAAAGACTCTGTAACTTATATTTACACCTCTTCTTGTACAAAAATTTGTCATCACTTCGAGCAAACTAAATGAGTGTAACTTTAATCAGTGGACTCACAAGATCACTGTATGGTTCAAAGGTTAAGGGAAAGTGAAGCATCTCATGGAAGGACCTCCTGTGATGATTCTATTCCAAAGTGGGAACAAAATGATGTCAAACTCCTCTTTGCTCTATGATTTTTAATGGAGCTTCGTATCGCTGATATCACATACCACTTGACTGACTGCAAGTTAGTTTGGAATCATCTCTAATTGATGTACTCCAACATCATCTCCTATATGTATGACATGATGCTTGAGATGTACAATCTTCATCAGGAGGATAAGAGTCCATAGAAATAATTTGGATAGGTCACTCCCATCATAAAAGATCTAAATTATATCCTTCCTATCTCCACCAATCCCATCAAACTCCAAAAGTAGTGAGATCAAGCGGCTCAAGTTCATTGTCGATCCTCACAAGGAATATGACGAGTTAGAAGCTAGATTCTATTAGGGATAGAGATTCCCTCCTTGGGAGAAGCATATCGAGTGTATATAGAGTCTTTGTCAAGCAAAACTATTCAACTAATCCTATAACATATCCATCTATCTTTATCTCTCACAACACCACCAATCTATATGCCTTTGTCTCTCACAACACCACCAATCCATCTGCCTTTGTCTCTCAAAACACCACCAATCCATCTGCCTTTTTGTCTCACAACACCACCAATGTAGAGGATGTAGTTGTGGTGGGAGAGGGGGAGGATGCCTTGGGGATAGAGGATGACCCAAGTGTACTCACTGCAACAAAAAAATGGTCAATGGAAGGAGACATGCTACTCCATTCATGGTTTTCATCTTGAACTCCTACTCCTACTATCAATCTCATCATTAATGAAGAATCTACTAAGTAAAATCTTCATCAAATAAAGATAAGTGATGAAGAATATAATAAGCTCCTTCAAATTTGGACATCCCAACAACACCCTCAATTGTTGCTTCATATGTCGACAACATCCAATTCTTCAAAGGTTTGTCATCCTGGATACTTGATTCTGGTGAAATAGCAATATTACATGTATACCTAGTCTTATTTCCAATATGTCCACCACAAGAGATAGTAACTCTAAAGCCACCATTGTGAACAGATTTCCGTTTTCATTCAGGGTATTGATTTGATTTTACTAAAGGCAAATCTAATTATTTTGTTTCATTCAACATGAGATAAAAAATAAATATAGTAATGCTCGAATACTATATGAATCAATGACATGTGATTTTAGGTTGAGGAAGTGAGTATGAGATAATGTGTTTGTTAAGACTATTAATTATTGTAAGAGTCCTTGTTCATATTATTGTGGAAACTAGGATGACAATAATACATTAAGACCAATATGTGTGTTGATTGATGACTGTGTTTCATTAGTTGTCATATTGGATATCAAACCAAACACATAGGCACTTGTTATGAATAAGGGTAGTGGATAGACCCATTTTAAGTATGATACATGCAAGCCAATAATAGTGGTCAAAATCATACTTCACTGTGACAGTGATGGTTGTGGTCCTTAGACCTGAAGTTAGTATAGTGACCACATGTTGTTCATTGTGCTTTAACCCTACTAAATGTGACCTTAAATAAAGGTTTCTATACAAGTAGTTTTGAGGTTCATTGTCACACATGTGGATTACAATGAGTGACATAAATGGAATTTATCCCCTCCCATTGGAGTGATATCCCAACCACTTAGTGGGTGAGACTATGAAATACATGCCCATGCACATGTGACTCAATATATGATATTGAGTTAATGTGTATCATAAATTTTCTAGTCTAGATCAAGGAACACATATTGAATATTAAGAGGATGACACTTCATGCCTCAGATTCAATCTAGATATCAGAGACAAAGAGATTATGTGATCATTTTAACACTGGTCATAATAGTAGGTGAAAGTTGTTCTTCAACTTCTCCAATCACTTGGGTGGAAATGAAGTCTTTCTAGATATCAATCATTGCTTATGAAGTCATAGTTTAATTATGAACCTCACTACAAATGTACTGTAGAGCCTATAGAGTCACACACATAGGATGCACTAGAATAGGAGTATAGTTGTGGGCATGATTGGAAACATTCCAAGTTATATTGATTACTAAAATGTTTAGGTGATCAACTAGAATAATACTAGAATAAAATCCAAGACAATTGTCTAAAAGGTTTAATTATGTTAATTGGATTTAAAATTATCAACTTAAATAATAAATAAGGCACATTCGCTCCAAACCCTAGCGCCGCCGTGCAACCTGTGCACCATTTTGAGACTGCCGTCGTCGTGCAGCCCTAGTTAGAATGGCTTACGCTGCTATGAAGCCGGTCAAGTCCATACTTGAAGAGCCCCTGGAGCAGCAACACCGCATCCGGATCACACTTTCCTCCAAAAGCGTTAAAAACCTTGAGAAAGTGTGTGCGAATCTTGTTTCTGGTGCCAAGGCGAAGAGGCTGAGGGTAAAGGGCCTTGTGAGGATGCCCACCAAGGTTCTCAACATCACTACCAGGAAGTCTCCCTATGGCGAAGGAACCAATACCTGGGATAGGTTTGAGTTGAGAGAGCACAAGCGTGTAATTAGGGCTGAGAATCGGGTCGATTTCGGGTCAATTTCAGGTCATATGTTCAGAAGTCTTGAAATTGAGTGTTAAAATGAGATATTTAAAAAAATTAATTTTGGGTCATTTCGGGTCAGGTCTGGCTTATTTGGGTCTCATAGAACCAAAAATGTTCACAAATGAAAGAAATTAGGTTTGGAATAAATTGCACATTTTTGGGTCCTGTCGGGTTGAAAATTACTAGCCCTACGTGTAATTGATCTTGTCAGCTTTACAGAAGTGGTGAAGCAGATCACTTCCATTACAATTGATCCTGGCGTTGAGGTAGAGGTTACCATTGTAGAAGCCTAAGTTAGGATTTAGTTCAGATGCGGCTTCTCTTTTTTCATTAAGGTGCTGAAGAAGTTATTTGCTTAGGAAACAAATGGCTTAGGGCTACCACTTTTGTGTTTCAAATATCTAGTTTTTTGAGCTTTGATTTGTAATATGTAACCACATTACCTAAGTAGTGAACTCAGATTTACAAGTTATCCACTCCCTAAAGATGCTACGGAAGTTTTGTTCTTAAAAAAACTTAAATAATAAGTCAACCGGCTAGCCCTGAGCAATCCATTCGAGTTTCCAGCTGAGTGACTATAAACCAGTCAATTGATTAATATGATTAATTGACTAATTACTTAATGACATAATTCCAAAATGTTTTAACTAAGCCAACTAAATGACTGGATGACTGTGAGTGGGCCACTTTAAAAGCAACTGCGCCCTACTTCCATGCCTCTCCTACTTAAAGGGGCATGACGGCTGAGTCACATGTACATTCCCTTGTATGTGAACCCTATCCATCATTATTCACGAGAGAAAGAAGGAGAATTATTGTGACTCTAGCACATCACCAAGAAAGAGACTACTCCTTCTCAACATCTCAAGTATTACGACGTGTAGTTCCTCTCATCAACATGGACTATATAGAGGCGCATGCACCGTATGACCATCCATGCACTACCGTGAGCGACACACAACATCACATGAGCATGTTGTTGTAGCTGCTCCACAAAAAGGTATACTTTGCACCCCTCCTTCTAGATGTATCGTTATTGATGAGATCTGCTTGTAGGAAACTTGGATGTTCTTTTTGTTGTTTCTTCTACATTTATAACCTCCATAATTACTAACAATGTAATTAGATCCACGTCAGTCTATGATATATCTAGATTAATTTCAATGTGGTTGGATTTCTATATACTAGTTTTATGTGGTTGTATGTGATGTGAACAGTAAAACTACTAATATGCATATATAACTAATTTCCACATAGGCTGCCAATCTGTATTTTTGACATGACAGATGATGTCGACATGAAAAAGCTCAAAATTTTCTAGTGCATGAAAGTGAAATCTCATAGATTTTTTTAGGACACTGCTCTATAAATACCCCACCTCGTCTGCGTGGGATTCAAAAATCATTTTAATCGGTAATGTCCTGCATTAAAAATGATTCAATCCTTAATATATATATATATACCTTTGAAATCATACATGTTGCCTTTGATATATGTTTTTATGTGGTGAATGTATGCATGGTTATGGCCTTGACCCTTTGTGTGCATGTTGTGGACGGATGTGAATAATTGTGCATGGATCTTTTTGTAAAAGTATTTGAATTCCATGTCGAGCCTCATCTTTCTTTCAATATGTAGTTAATTCTATTCTCTCCAAACTTCCTCCAAATGTAGCTTGAGATTATCCCTTTACATATCATGTAAATATATGATATGAATAGATTTAGTTTTGGAGGACTTGGCATGGCGAGACAACTTGAAGATCCAACTCCAAGGTGTTTCCATGGAATAGTTCACTATGATACTCACTAGGAAATTTAGAGGTTGACATTTCATGGGATGCAAAGGACCTTAGGTGGACAATAATCCTTTGTGGCTCCAAAGGATTACATTAGTATGGTCAAGATTGTATGTATGTGGATTGTGATTGCGGATATAACATGTATATAATACATATTATAAGTATGTGGTCTTTGGATATGTATATATATATAAATGAATCCCCTCAAATGAAATATTAAGTCTTAGATGCTTTCCAATGTGCAACACACATGGAAACCTCGATCAACTATGTGTGGGAATGCCAAAGTGTGGTGTGTTGTCTATCTTGAGGAAGTGTGAGAATAGATATGTGAGTCCGCCAATGTAGGGTATATTTCTGTTGTGTTGGCATTTGTGTTGGTCTTAAGTAGGTGATCTTAATAGGATTGTGAATAGGAAAATCAATATGTGGAATGAGATGTCTTTAGTATTGACAAGGACACCTATATATATGGACATGAGTAGTGGCCAATACCTGTTTACACAATGTGGGACGAATCCCATATACATAATTAATATACAAGGTATAAATAATAATGAATAAATAGAATAATAAAGGCCTATTATTCTAATACTCCCCCTCAAGTTGGTCATATATGTCATAGGCACCAAGCTTGCTACATAGAAATTTTATTTGACATCCATTGAGGGATTTTATGAAAAGATCATCCACTTGGTCTTCTGAATGGATTGGAATAAGTACAATTGTGATCTTGTACCTTTTCCCAAATGAAATGACAATCAACTTCAATATGTCTGGTTCGTTCGTGAAAAATCGGGTTAGAAGCAATATGGACAAAATCTTGATTATCACACATGAGTTCCATTGATTCAGATAGAATGAGCCCCAATTCTTCTAGAATATTCTCAGTCTTTAAGAGATCACTGGTTACATGAGGCATTGCTCTATATTTAGATTCAACGCTAGATCGAGTTGCCACTGTTTGCTTTACTTTTGCAGGATATGAGATTGCCACCCACAATGACACAATATCCAAAAATTGATCTACGATCTATGACACAACCTGCCCAATCGGCATCTGAAAAACCCTATACTGTGAGATGTCCATGATTGGTGTATGGTATACCTTTGCCTGGACTTTGGTTGAGATAGAAAAGGATCCTGTAGAAAGCCTCCATATGACTACTACAAGGTTTATCCTTGAATTTACTAACCACAAGTAGCAAAAAATATATATGGATGAGTGACAATAAGATAATTTAATTTTCCAACCAGTCTTTTGTATCTCCAATGATCTTCAAGTGGCTCCTCATCTTCCTTGTGCAGTTTGACTTTGGGATCCATAGGAGCATCTTCCGACTTTGCTCCAAGCATACCAGTCTCTTCTATAAGATCAAGAGTGTATTTCCTTTGTGAGATGACTATTCGATCATTAGATCTAGCAACCTCAATGCCCAAAAATATTTTAAGAGGCCTAAATCTTTAGTTTGAAATTTATTTTGAAGGAACCGTTTAAGCTACAAAATACCCTATTGATCATCTCCAGTAATGACAATATCATCAACATAGACAATAAGGAGAATACAGTCTAAAGATTGTTGTTGACGGAAGACTGAATGATCCATACCTAACTGAAGAAGGCCAAACTCAACTAGAGCTTCACTAAATTTCCTAAACCAAGCTCCTGGAGACTAATTGAGCCCATATAGAGATTTATAAAGACAACAAACTAGATGTGACTCCCCCTCAACAACAAACTCAAGAGGTTGCTCCATAATATTTCTTCAGATGAGTCACCATGGAGAAAAGCATTCTTGATATCAAGCTGATGCAAGGGCCAAGAAAAATGAGCTGCTAGAGAAATAAAAAGACAAACATAGGACATTTTAGCATCAACAGAAAAAGTCCCTTTAAATTTATTATCCGTTAGCAAATTAGCATGTTCTCTTCAAACCTCAGTTACATTTTACCCTGATGATTGTGTGATATAGGACCTCCAGACACAGAAGGTAATTGGTGGTGGGTATGAACTTGCAGGTCTCTACTATCTTGGTCTGGCATCCAAGTTGTGTGTGGAAACTTCTCCTCTTCATATCCATAGTCGGCTTGGACACATGTACCAAGATGAACTTTGGTTCCTTCATCCTTAGCAATCTAGACTTAGTACACTCCAGTGTGAGTCATGTCAGTTAGGAAATCATTATTGATCAACCTTTAAGTCTAGGGATCAGATGACTACTCAGTAAAGTTTCAAAATTATTCATTCTAATTTCTAGGGCCCATGTCGGGTTCCGTTAAAACTTATTTAAAAATATTTTGTCACTTTCATTGATGATTTCTCTATAGTAACATGGTTGTATTTGATGAAAGATCGCTCTAAAATTTTATCTGTAATAAAGAACTTTTTATGAAATTGAAACCTAATTCTCTTAGTGTATTTGTATTTTTAGGACAGATAATGCCAAAGAATATTTCAATAATGCTCTTACTCAATTCTTATCTTCCAAAGGAGTCATACACCGGTCATCATGTGCTCACACATCCCAAAAAAATGAGGTAGCCGAGAGGAAAAACTATCACATCATCAAAACTGCTCGTACTCTTCTTTTGCATATGAGCATTCCTAAGGAATTCTAGGGTGATGTTGTCCTCACTATCACATATCTCATCAATCACATGCCATCATCCACCTTAAAAAAATGCATCCCCTTTCAACTTTTATGCCCTGGTCAGCCTATTTATATTGTCCCCACTAATGTTTTTGGATGTGTTTGTTTTGTTCATAATGTTGGGATGGGTCATGAAAAAATTAGTCCAAAGGCTTCCAAGTTTGTCTTCCTTGGTTATTCTAAGACTCGGAAGGGATATTGATGCTATGATCCATTCGATCACCATTTTTTTGTTTCCGATGATGCCACCTTCTTTTAAGATAATCCATAATTTGGAGATCCTCATTTAGTGAGGGACCTTAAAGAATCTCTTCTGCAGCCAATTGTCATTGAAATTACATCATCTACACCTCTTATCCAGGGATAATATTCTCCATTTGTGTCTCAAGGAGAGGAACCTCCCATCACTCATGTCTACACACGTCGCATGCAGGACACCTTCCAAGATCGTGGATCTGACAATGCAAGTGTCAACCCTTCTTCAATCAACACTCAGTTTGGAGCTCCATGTAACAACAATAGTTCTCTTGATCTACCAATTGTTGTTCAGAAATGAAAATGATCATGTAACCTTCATCCCATTTCTAACTTTGTTTCATATGACTATTTATCTCCCTCATATAAAGCCTTCTTATCATCCATAACTGATGTTTCCATTCCTAGTTATGTATCTATTGCCTTGAATCGCCTAGGATGGTGTCATTTATGGAAGATGAGATTAATGTGCTTTGTCAGAATCAGACGTAGAGTTTAGTTCCTACTCCAACAGATAAGATTGTTGTAGGGTGCAGATCGGTTTTCTCAGTCAAAGTCGGACCCACTGAATTGTTGATCATTTGAAGGCTAGTTTTATAGCCAAAGGATACACTCAAGTATATGGAGAAGATGCTTCCACCAACTTGGAAATCTTAGGATCAACAGGGTTTTGGTTGCGTACTTCTTCGTACTCACGTTAAAGGCCAACCAAGTATTTAATGACAACCATTTGATCCCTCAACTTTTAGAGTATGTTGAGGTCCGTTGTAAGTGGTACAAGAGAATAAAGATCGTCAGTAATGCGAGTTATCTCCTTGAAATATTGAGTCACGGATATGTCATCTTGTTGAAGATTGTACATCTCCACAATCATCACATACATGCGGGAGATGTTTAAATCGTACATGAGGTTAAGGTGATCCCAGACATCTTTTCATCTCTCAAAGTGACTGGTGAGATCAACTACTTGTGGCTCCATGGAATTCCATAAAATGGAGAGGAGATTGGCATCAACTTGCTCCCACTATTCTAGAGTGTTATTAGTAGGAGGATCTTCTATGAGATGTTTGTTCCTTGGCCTTTGAACCAGATTTTGACTGATCAACTCCATTGAGTGAAGTTCTTCTCATTGATCTTCTGAGTAGTGATGACTTAACCTCGAATAAGGAGAGGAGCCATCACTTCCTTCTTTTCTGACATGATGAAGATAGAAGGTAGAACATGACAGTTAGTTCCTTATACAGAGTGTGTTGTCGGAGGTGTAACTCTGTTTTTCTACAATACATGGGTTGGTGATGGACACAGTGTGTCAGTTGTTGGGGCAAAGCCTTGTCTGCTTGAAATCAGATGGCGTGTTGATGAAACACAGAGCGTGTGTGGCACCACCGACTCGAAAATTTTATGTCTTCTTCCCAAAAATCACACCTTGGAAGGATTTTCTTGGAGAGAGAAACCTCCTAGGCATATATCTATCTAAAACTATGACGATGGTGAAGATGTTGGATAGGAAATGGAGATGAAGACCCTTTGGATAGTGATGTTTCTAAAAAGGATTTTTTAGAAGGTGGTATGACCTCTGCCACTAAGAGACGGTTCCCAAAGTGGAGATGATATCCACCACAGAAGGAGAAAGGATTCTATAGTAGGATATGACTGTCACGACGGAGAAGGAGATGATCTTACATGATGGAGATGATTTCCACGATGGAGATAGAGAGACGACCACAATGGAGGAGCTTGGTGAGGATGACGTCAACGTCGATAAATGACGGCTACCTCTGCTATCTTCTCTATAGAATTAAGGTATCACTTGCTTTGATACCTTGTGAACGGGAAAAGCCATGTGTGGAATGAGATGCATTTAGTATTGATAGGGCACACCTATATATATGGACACACATGTGGCCAATACCCATTTACACAATGTGGGACTAATCCCATATACACAGTGAATATACAGAGGTATAAATAATAATGAATAAATAAAATAATAAAGACCTATTATTCTAACAAGGATTAAGCACCTAGAATCAAATATATGGAATATGACAAAGTGTCGTGCACCCAATTATCAAGAGTTGCATTAGATGCAACTAGAAAGTGTTTCCTACTTAAATATCAAGTTGTGGGTGATCAATCAAAGCTAACTCATAATTGATGAGATAATATTCTTGACCCACTAGATGATTGTTTGCTCCAAACTTTCAAATTTATATTGAGGGATATTAATTGGAAGTAAAATAGAGGGAGAAATATTTAAATTAAATACCAAATCAATATCAATAAAACTACTTAAAATCAATATACTGACCCATGCATATATTTCTTTGTATATCAAATGGCAAACAACAACAAATTTTCACTATGATCGGTCCCTTGGAAGAAAAAACATAACATGAATAACTTCCACGATTGGTTAACAAATCCAAGAATTGTTCTCATTCATGATTGTAAGATATATCTCCTGGACACATTGATACTAGAGGAAATATCTCTGAATGTTTCTAGGGTGGAAAAGGGTGATTATTGTAAGCATGTTGATGGCATAATAGACATCAAATGCCTTATGTTGTGATCCATTACCATGATATTCAAAAGTAACATGAAAACATGGGAGTTATAGAGGTTGTCACACATATCAATAATATGTATCAAGAACAGGTAAAGCAAGAGAGCTGTGATGTCTCCAAGGCATTGTTTAAGTGCAATATGGAAGAATGTTATCCGGTTGGTCCTCATGTGCTCAAGTTAATTGGGTATGTGGAGATCCTAGAAAGACTAGTATTTCCTTTAGACCAAGAGTTGTCCACATATGTGATCATGCAGTCGTTGTTGGAATCATATAGCCAATTTGCCATGAACAACAACATGAAAAGCTTTGTCAAGCCATTGATAGAGTGGCTTGGCATGTTGAAAACTATTGAGGTATAAATGAAGAAAGACAAGCCCAAATATGTGTTTATGGTCAACAAAGGAAAGGGAAAACCCAACGGAAAAGGCAAATCTAAGAGAGCTTCTATGGCCAAACAAGATTCCAAATCTTCTACACTTGAAACAAAAGGAAGAGTGAGTAAAGAAGGCACTTTTCACCACTATCACCAGCCTAGACACTAGAAAAGGGATTGCCCTCTCTACTTAGAGGAGCTGAAGAACAAGAAGAAGAGATATACACTTTCGGTATACGTCAAAGAGATAAATTTATCAACTTCGTCATCATTGGCATTAGATACCAAATGTAGATATCACTTATGTTTAAATATGCAAGACCTTAAAAGAAGTAGACCCTTGAAGAAGGGAGAGTGGAGATACATGTTTCAATTGGAGCAAGAGTTATTGCCACAACTATAGGCACCTACTATTTATCTATGCCAAGTGGGATTGTATTGCAGTTAGAGAACCGTGTTTTTGTATCTGATATAAATAGGGATATCGTTTTTGTTTCTTGTTTGGACAAGAATGGATTTGAATTTCATATTAAGAATGGTTGATGTTGTATTTATAGAGATGAGATCATTTATGGTAGTTCCCCTATGTCTTATGGTATTTGCTTATTAGATATTGAGATAAGTATGTATAACATAAACACTAAGAAAACCTAAACCTAATGAATCAAATAAAACTTCTCTATGGCACTGTCATTTAGACCGTATAAATGAGAAGCATATTTTCTGACTCCATAAAGATGGATATCTAAACTCATTTGATTTTGAATCAATGGAGACATGTTAGTATTGTTTATTAGGCAAGATGACAAAAGTTCCTTTTACTTATAAAACTTAAAATACAAGTGACTTATTAAGACTCATACATACTGATGTATGCAGACCCTTTAGCACAAATGCTAGAGGTGGTTGTCAATACTTCATCATATTTAATTATGAACTCATTAAATATGTCTGTGTATCTTATGAAGCAAAAGATTGAATCCATTGAAAAGTTCAATGAATTCATGAATGAAGTACAAAACCAACTTGGAAAGAGTATTAAAGCACTTCAATCTGATCGAGATGGGGAATACTTAAGCCAAGAGTTTGAGACCCTTCTAAGAGATTGTGGTATTGTAGACGATGGACTTCACATGGAAGACCACAACATAATGATGTGCAATAAAGAAGAAATCATACCCTTTTGGACATGGTACGATCAATGATGAGTTTTGATGATCTTTCATCTTTCTTTTGGGGCTATGCTTTAAAGACCGTAATGTTTTCACTTATTTGTGTATCTTCCAAATGAGTTCAAAAGACAACATATGAGACATGGACTTGGAAATGTCCTAATGTGTCTTTTATGAAGATTTGGGGACGTGAAGCTTATTCTAGGAGATAGTTTTCTGAAAAACTTGGACCCAAACTAAGCAAATGTGATGTTTTTGGATATCCTAAAGAAAGCAAGAGATATTGTTTATATATTTCATCTGACACCAAAGTGTTTTTCCATGACTATTGTATTCCTTGAAAAGTAATTCATTCCTAAAGGAACAAATGGGAGGAAAATAGAAGTCAAAAAAATTTAAGACCAACAATTAAACATTGAACCCATGTAGATAGATAAGAATAAGAAGAATCACAAGAAGTTGTAGAATCTTAAGTTCCTCAAGTAACACAAGAACCTCAAAGGTCTGATGAAGGAATATTTCATCACCTTTTATCACATTGTTTAGGTCCTTTATTTAGGCTTTTTTATATCTTTTCCTTCATCTTTAGGACTTAATTTGCAAATTCTTTGATTTTCCTCCTTTTATTTGAATTCTCATTTTTTCTTCTTTTGTAGGATTTTCATATATATTGTCACCCCTTTAACTCAAAGTTCAACTTGACTTATGCTCCTTAAGAAACTTAAAGAATAAAAGAGTGATTTCATCCCAACTAGGCCCAAGATTAGAACCTTCCAATCCATCTTCAACCTCTCAGTTGAGTGACTGACTCATGTTAGCCAATCAACCCGACTATGCAAATCTTGATTCCCACCGAATCATATCCTCCAGTCTATTGACTCACAAGTATTGACCAGTCAAAATTTAGTTTGGAAAAAGAAGTCACTACAGATGAAGCGATCCATTTAGAGCACTCTAGTCGAGTGATACATTTCCTCCAATCGCTTGATCCACATCCAGGACCTAGTCAAAGTCTCAAAACAAGAAAGTCCTAAGAAGTCAAAGTTTGACCAAGAAACTTGGGGATAAAGAGTCAAGTAATTCCAATCAAGAGAATTAAGTCTTTGAGTCGGTTGACTCACCCCGAGAAAGGCAGTCGTAGTCACCACCAAGCCTTATTTCTAGGGTTTTCCCCTCCTTTCTCCCTATAAAAGGAGGGGGAACTCAAAAGACAAAAGGATTGAATTTTTCATACTCTATCTGTGTTCCACTTTCACCATGTCTGAGTAGTTCCCTCTTATCGGAACATGGGGAGTAGCCCCATGATCTCCATATCTTATCTTAGCAGACTATAAGCCCCCTTTAAAGATATACAAAATGTGTTTTATCTGTTTAATAACATGGAATGTGATTTGATCAGTCATTATCCAAGATAGTTATGATCCATGATGATATAACCTTGGACTTGTGGACCAGAACATCAGATTAAACCCATGTGTTTCTTGAGGATACCCATTTAGGGAATACATTGGACGATTGAACAAGGACCTACGAAACATCGATGACCATGAGACTGTGGAAAGTTTAAACCATGGAATCTAATTCTGAAGAGAACTTATCTACATGGTCCTAATCTAATAATAACTAGAAGGGGAATTTTAGAAGTGGCTTATTTAACTATGGGGTTCGAGGTGGTGAAACCTAGGCTTTCATCAATTCATAAAATATAAATTAAGCTTAATCGATTGATTCCTTCTGCCATTTTCTCACTTCACTTTACATTCTATTCTTAACTTAGTTTCAATTCTCACAATTTACTTTTGTTCCTTTTAATTCTACATTTTTAATACAACACCTTTGATTTCAACAATTTTCTTCTTCTTTCAGATTGATCATTCTCTCAAACTTGTTTTAAATATTGTTCATTACAATTCGATTCGATTTTAATCTCAAACACTGTCGTTGAGGATTGATACCTTAAGTACTACTTCAATACATTTTTTTACAAGTGATTGGTTAGCCATCTAAGGATAAACTCTAGGGACATTTTTTCTCTAGTGAATTTGTGTGTTGGCAACGACACACCAAATTTTGGAGCTGTTGCCAGGGATGACAAATAATTTTTTTTTGAATCCGAACCATTTTTTAATAATTAGGATCATTTTTCACCTTTCTTTTGTTTTCCTTACCTACAGAGTCCCATTTCGGTAGTGTAAATCCTCTTTCTACCGAGTTTCCATTATGGTAGTATAGTTTTCTTCCAAAATTTTCATACTTGTTGATATTCAATCTTATCCTATTGAAATCACCAATTTCTATCCTTTTTTTTCTCAAAAATTTTGAACGGCATATGCAACACTCCCAAATCATTGATAATTATAATGTTTGATCTGAAAATCAATAACCTTTCATCATCTGAGCCGTAAAAATCAAATTAGGATGGATAATGGAGTAGATATTCAAAGAAGAATTGCTAAGGTTGTAGTCGCTGATAGAGAGGCCACATCATCCACCTTGGAGGCTTCTAAAGAATCAGAATGACATTAACAACTCAATAATTTCTCAGTTCCCTTACTTACTAATGCTTTATATCCAATCATCCCTCCACTATTACTACTCCTTAGTTTAAAATTTGTACACATTGAATCCCCATGATTCAAGCAAGAGTATTTTTAGGAAGGTAGGGTGGAAACAGTCAAGATCACCTAATGATTTTCTGATCTATGTGCTCTATTCAAGGTTCCAGGTGTTTCAAATGACACCCTCAAATTAAGGCTTTTCAAGTATTCCCTTCCAAATCTCGTCAGTTCATGGTACAATTCCATGGAAGGTGATCACATCACCACTTGGGAACCTCTCTGATTCAAATTTGTGGAGAAATATTACCACCCCTCATCTCTCACTTATCAATTTCGAGGGGAAATCACTCATTTAAGATGACTCCTGAAGAAACATTAGGAGAATCATGGCAACAGTTCAAGGATCTTCTCCGTTGTTCCCCACACCATAACATTCCTCCAGTATAGTTGATTGATATGTTCTATAGAGGCATCAATCCAGATCACCAAGGTTTTTCTGGATTCTTCCTCATGATGAAATTTCATATTTTAGAATTTTGATAGCACTTGGGAGGTAGTCAAAATAAGCACTAGAACTCAAGCCCAAACCCGTCAAGGGCAAACAAGAGTTCTCAAAGTTGCCAAGGCTGAGGAAAGTTCTGAGCTCAAATTAATTGTCGAGAGTCTCAAGATGCTTACATTGAAACAAGAAAGATTAGATTCCGCCCTTCACACTTCTCAAGGATGGGGACTCCTCCATCTCAATATGCTACCTGATTACTTTACAACATTTTCCATGGTTTTGATCATCCCACACAACAGTGCCAAATGCTGCACAACATAAAAACTAGCAATGGGCAACAAATGGAGGACCTCAACTCCATTCACAACATTCCCAGACCACCTTACTATAATCCTAATAAAACTAGTAATCATCCTAGTTTCCAATATGGAAATCCTTCTAGTTCTGGAAATTCAACCCAACAATTGCCTCCTCAAATGAGTTACCAAGGCCATTCACCACCCCAATTTTAGAAAAATTTTGGCAATCAAAACCAATATTCGAGGAATTTCCAAAACTGCAAACAACAATTTTAGAACCACAATCATGTCTGGTAGTAGATCATGTGCACATTTTATATATACTTTTTTTTCACTTTTGCACACAAATTCAGTTCATTTTGCTCTTCATTTTGGCCTCTCATCATACTTGATTTGCCATCTTTTTAGTTGTTTTACTCGTTGCATGATTTTGATCATAGGTACATAATGAAGATGATGAAATGGGGCTAATCCAACCAAAATCCGACCTTAATTGGATGCCCCAGTGATTTTCATTTGATATAGATAATTTCTTGAATATTCAGAGTAAGACACGACATGTGTTATTTTACACACGAAGTGTATATTTTCAGATAGGGCGATCCTCAATGACAAAGAAGAAGACACGTCATGTGATACTTTCACCCAACGTGTATGTTTATAGAAACTCTCACTCCCAACTGTAGAGCAGAAGACATGATGTGTTTTTTCTAAGACACGACGTATTTGCACGTTCAAAAGGCAAGATTCAAAGTTCTGTCAACTCATATCCTGTGTGTTTGTCCGCACACGATGTATGTCATCCACCCAACTCGATTTCATGTTCCAACTACACAACGTGTCTTTCAATGACACACCAGGCACTCTTCACGGAGAGAAGTTTCACCTAACAATTACATTGAGCAACACGCCGTGTCTTTTTGTCTTTCAATGACACACCATGCACTCTTCATGGAGAGAAATTTCACCTGACAATTACGTTGAGCGACACGCCATGTCTTCTAAAAGACACAACACGCGTTTATCAGTTTTTATAGAATTTGAAAAGAACTACCCCTCATTTTAAAGATGATACCAACTATATGGGGTAGTTATCTCTCATCATTTGAAACACTCTATGAACAGAGGGAGTCAAAGAGAAAGAGGAGGGTGATTTTGGGGAGGAAGAAGAGGTTTCTTGGGAAAGAACCTCCATTCTGTTGACTTGAGAGTTATACATTGCCCATATTTTAATAATGACTTATCCGTTCCATTCATATGTATCTAATATGTTTGTTCAAGATTGATTTCAAGCTTTAGGTACATGAAAAGGATCAAATTACACAAGCCCTAGCTTGTCTAAGTTCAAGTCAAAAGTAATGGAAGTGCACATTTTGGGAAATCACTCCAAATGACCTTAGATGATTTTTGTAATCACTTGTATTGATGATATGACTTGTAACTAAGATGAGAAAAAATTAGGGAAACTTAATTCAAACGTTTGATTACTCAAAAGTCAATTTAGAAAATTTATCATGGGCTGTTTATTGGTCAAGTTGGAAACTCGACTGATCTAGTGGTGGATTTTCTAGAGAGACCAATCGGTCGAGTTGCACACTCACATAACTCAACTGATCAATCAACTAAGAAAAACTAATTTTGACTCGTCAGTTGAGTTTCCCAGGACAAACTCGACCAATAGTTTGAAAATTGGCTTTGTCACTTAGTGAATCGGTCGAGTTATCTTTATTGAAACTCGACCAAATGTATTGTACTGGAAAATGCAGAAAAAGTGATTATAATTGTTGGTGAGTTGTTTTGAGCAAGAATAGATCTGTTGTAACTTGGAAAATGACTATATTTCACCCTTAAGTGATCCTACACTCAAGGGAACACCCCCAACTATAAATAGAACCAGTTGGAGTTCATTCTAACTTTGCTCATTCATGCTATTCTATTTCCTTACTATATTTGAGTGTGTTGCAAATCCTTGATCCCCTTTCTCTCTCTCATTTACAAATCATTTCATGATTATGAGTGAGTTAGGCCAGTTGTAAGAGAGATACCTTCATGTGCTTATAAAACTCTCATTACATTCCATCTTTCCCCCTTTTCTCAAAGAAGAAAAGGTTGAAGCAAGCTACAATGAGTGAAGGTGAAGCTGTTGTTGTTCTTCTTCAAGGTTGAAGAAGAGGTGAAGATCTTCTCCACGAGAAGGAGAAGGGAAATGCCAAGATTTAAGAAGAGTGGGAAAATTCCTTCAAGGCCAAATACTTGATGCAAGTGTGGGTAAGTCCTTGTTGAAGGCTGGATACATCTTGATCAAGTGGGTAAGTCCTTGTGTAGGTGGAAGACTCTTGTCTTGAATAGGTAAGTCCTTGGATGTATGGTGGTCTCCTTGTATCTCTTGTGAATGAATATATGTATACCCGGACTGCAAAGTCCTAGAGGTTGACCTCTCTACGTAGTGGATTGACTCTCTACTAGTTTGGAGAGTGGAACCACTCTAAACTACCTTGTACAAGTGCATGTTTCAATTTCTCTCATCCTTGCTATGCTTGCTTAGTTAGGACCTCAAATTTCCCTTAAGCTATTGGTTTTGATTGATATAATTTGAAGGTCTAACTTATCTTGTGAGAATTTTGAAGCTCTATTCACCCCCCTCTAGATCCCTAGATCCAAAAGTGGTAACAGAGCCAGGGATCTTCTCCAACAATCTCCCACACGATGAGAAGATGGGAAACAACCTACTTGGTTCACTCAACTTAGAGGGAGGCTTCTCCATGCATTCTTCGGTCTCTGACGACACCAAATTCCTCTATTGGAAGAGGCGTATGTAGCTCTACATTCAAGGGATGAAATTTGATATGTGGAAGGTGATTGTCACACCATACACAGAGTCAACCAAACCTATTTTAACATGGAATGAAGCTGCACTAAAAGAAGCCTAGCTCAATGCCAAAGCCATAAGCATCCTCTATGCAGCCCTTACCCCAACGAAGTTCAACCACATCTCATCTTGGGACACCACCTATGAGATTTGGGATAAATTGTGCATTGCATATGAGGGCACAAAGCAAGTAAAGGAGGCTAAGATATACATGTTGAAGAGCCTCCTAGAGAACTTCAAGATGGGCAAGAAAGAAGGGATTGTGGAGATGTACGCTAGGCTCAATGTGATCATCAATGGCCTAGCTTCTTTGGGCAACACTTTGGATAGAGGTGTAATCAACTCCAAGATCTTGAGGACTCTACCAAAGAGATGGGAGTCAAAGGTGACCTCCATTGAAGAAGTGAGGAGCGTTGGTGACATCTCTACCGAAGAGATCATTGGCAATCTCCAAGCTCATGAGCCAAGGCTTGACAAGCAAGGAGAAGAAGCCAAGCAAGAAGAGAAGGAAGCCAAGATGAAAAAAAATAATGTGTTCAAAGCACAAGTGAAGGCGGTCATCCTTAAACAACACCTTGCTTTCCGAACATACCCCTCCTCCTCTAGTGAATATGATGACCAGTGAGCATGATGCCAACTACACCAAGGGTAAGCACTTCAAGGGAAATCAATCCTCCTCCACTCCTAGATGTTATAAGTGTGGACAAAAGGGACACTACAAGAGTGAATGTTCCAAATCAAGAAAGTCACACCACAAGGGTAGATCTAAGAAGGATACATAGTGTAAGAATGAGAGAAAGTACAAGACGAAGGAAAAGAAGGAGAAAAGGCACAAGAATGCAGCTCATGCAACTTGGGAGGAATCATCCTCAAGTGCCTCTAGCTCCGAAGAAGATGGAGAATGCCATCTTGCACTCATGGCCTCTACTAGTGAAGAAATTGGTGAGGTAAGTGAGGTAAGATTGCATGAGTTATCTAAGGAAACTCTTATTGATATGCTTGTTTCTACCCATTATTCTTTTGCTAAATGTAAATATAAAAGAAAAAGGTCAGGAAAAATTATTGATGATTTGTATGCTAAACTTGAAATTCTTGAGCTTAATGAGAAAACACATATTGAGAGCATTGATAACTTACAAGGCCAATAACTTGATCTTGAGCACCAATACAATGGAGTTGAAATAGAGAATGGTGTTTACCTTAAGAACATTAAAACTCTTAATGAAGATAACCAAAAGTCCCTAAATGAGCTTGACATTCTTAAAACTAAAAATGTTGAATTTAAGCTGATTGTTGATGATCGTAGGGATGAGAGAGATGTTTATCTTAAGGAAATTTAAGTGCTTAAATCTGAAAATGCTAGGTTGCTTGGTCAAATTAATGATTTATCTTCTAGACCTATCTTTCCTAGTAATAATATTGCTTCTATTTCTCTTGAGAATGATTCTTATTTGACTAAAGCACTCTGTTTAGAGGCTGACCTTGTTCATGCTAGAGATGATATTGTTAGTTTGTCTTATACTATCATATCTCTTAATGATGACAATCATAGACTTAGAGCCTCTCTGCAGAAATTCCTTACAGGGAAAAACTCCCTAAATGAAATACTTGACCATTCTACCAAACAAAGTGGTACTAGTGGTTTAGGATTTGTAGGGGGAGCACCTAAGGGAAAGAACAAAGCCAAAGGTAAGAAAAAGAGTAAGGAAAACTCCTTTTTCATTAGAGAGTCTTTTGGAACTAAGAACCATATGATTTATTCTCATTGCGAGTGTGATGATCAATACTCTACTTATTGTCCTTACAAGCCTAAGGGGACCAACCCAAAGATGAAATAGATCCCCAAGCTAACTCTGGATCCTAAAGTTTGAGTTGGGAACCGACATTCTCCTTTCTTGCAGGAAAAAGGAGATGGATTGTTGATAGTGGCTACACTAAGCATATGATATGTGATACAATCCATTTCAACAACTTGACTAAGAAGAAAGGAGGTTCGGTTACCTTTGGGGACAATAAGAAAGGTAAGTTCAAAGGTGAGGGTGATGTAGGTTAATCCTTGTGTATCAAGAATGCTCTTTTTGTGGATGGATACACCACAATTTAATAAGTGTAAGTCAATTATGTGATAATGGTTACCTTGTGTTATTACTTCTTTTAAATGCTTGATTCTAGATTCCCTCACCTATCAGGTCATATATAAGGGAACTAGAAGTGGTAATCTCTATGTAATTTTGCTTGGCTCTATTAAGCATATTGTTGGTAGAAGCCTTGTAGTCAACTCGAATGATATTTCTCTTTGGCATCGTCGACTTGGCCATGTAAATATGCATTAGTTGAAGAAGTTGAGCAAAAAGGACTTGGTCAAGGGACTTCTCAAATTGGATTTTGAAAAGGATGACAAATGCCAACCTTATACCCAAGGAAAGCAAATCAATTCCTCCTTCAAATCCAAAGGAGTCCTTAGTACCAAGAGAGCTCTTGAACTTCTTCACATTGATCTATTTGGACCAATTAGAACTCAATCGCTTCATGGTTCTAAGTATTGCCTTGTTATTTTCGATGATTTCTCTAGATATACTTGTACCTTCTTTTTCATTTCCAAGAGTGATACACTTGATGTTTTCTTGAGTTTTTGTAAATGAGTTGAGAATGAAGCTTCTTGCCAGATTGTTTCCATGTGTAGTGATCATGGGGGAGAATTTGAAATGATCTTTTTAAACACTTTTGTGAAGAATCTGGGTATTCACATAATTTCTCTTCACCTCAAACACCTCAACAAAATGGGATTGTAGAGAGGAATAATAGGTCATTATAGGCGATGGCTAGGACCATACTTCTAGAGTATGACACTCCAAGGAAGTTTTGGGCCAAAGCCGTCAGTGCCTCATGTTTTGTGCAAAACTGAGTTTTTACACATCTTTCTCTAAAGAAAACCCCCTATGAACTATGGCGTCGTATAAAGCCTTCAATCGATTATTTCCATATTTTTTAATATCCTTGTTTTGTTTTGAATATGAAAGATTCTCTCAACAAGTTTGATCCAAAATCTTACAAGGCTTTCTTTCTTGGATATAGCACTACTAGCAAGGCTTATAGAGTTTTTAATACTGACCTTGCTGAAGTGGAAGAATATATAAATGTTAAGTTTATTGAGACTAACCCCTCTATTCCCAAATATATTGTTCCAAATGATGATGTTGCAGGTGAGGTAATTCCTATTCTGAAAGAACTCAACATCACCCAAAAGGGAAAAGAGGTGGTCACTCAAGGAGAAGAGAAAGATGATGAGAAGAAGGACCCAACTCCCCATTTTGCAAAGAATCATCCAAAAGAGCTGATTTTAGGTGATCCATTTGAAAGAGTGATGACGCGGGCTGCATTCAACAAAGAACAAGACAACAACACCTTCATCTCACAACTCGAGACAAAGAACGTCAAAGAAGCTCTTGGGGATGATGAATGTATCCTAGCCATGCAAGAAGAGTTGGAGCATTTGAAAAGAACAAAGTATGGACCCTAGTGCCAAGACCAAGTGACAAAAAGATCATTGGCACCAAGTGGGTCTACCGCAACAAGCTAGATGAAAGTGGAAAAGTGGTAAGGAACAAAGCAAGGTTAGTGGCTCAAGGATACAATCAGTAAGAAGGTATAGATTTTGATGAAACATATGCACCTGTTGCTAGAGTTGAGTCCATTCTTATGTTGCTTGATTTTACTAGTTATAAAAACTTTCTTCTGTATCGAATGTATATTAAAAGTGCATTTACGAATGATACAATCGAGGAGAAGTGTATGTTGCACCACCCCCGGGATTTGAACATGATAGTTTACCTAACCATGTTTATTTGTTGCAAAAAACTCTCTATGGACTCAAACAATCACCTCGAGCTTGGTATGAGAAATTAAAGAACTTTTTGTTAGATCATGGGTATATCATGGGCAAAGTAGATTCTACCTTGTTTCTAAAATACACTTCTAAAAATTTTCTTATCATTTAAATAAATGTTGATGATATCATTTTTGGCAGAACTAACCTTGATCTTTGTAAAGAATTTAGGGATCTTATGCAGAGTGAATTTGAGATGAGTATGATGGGTGAGATCACATTCTTCCTCAGCTTTCAAATCAAGCAAACTAAAAAAGGCAACTTCATCAACCAAGATAAGTACATAAATGAGCTACTCAAGTGCTTTGGGATGGAGAACACCAAGCCGATGGACACACCCATGTCAAACACCGCCAAACTTGACAAAGATGAAGAAGGTGAGAAGGTATATGAGAAGCTCTATAGAGGTATGATTGGAAGTTTACTTTACTTAGCTACTTCTAGACCTAATATAATGTTTAGTATTGGCTTGTGTGCTCGCTTTCAATCAAATCCTAAGAAATCACATCTTATAGCTGTTAAGAGGATTTTAATGTACTTAGCCAAACCCCCAAATTTTGGTCTATGGTATCCCAAGTCAAGGGACTTTACTCTTATGACTTATAGTGATGCGGATTATGTGGCATGCTTGATTTATAGAAAGTGCACAAGTGGCACTTGCTTTCTCCTAGGACAATGCTTGGTGTCTTGGTTTTCCAAGAAACAAAGCACAATGGCATTATCAACTACTGAGGTTGAATACATTTCAGCTAGGAGTTGTGGTTTCTAGGTCCTATGGATGAAGCAAATGCTCCAAGACTTTAACATTCATTTTGATGATTCTCCTATCTATTGCGATAATACTAGTGTAATTAACTTTTCATATAATCCTATCTTGGATAGTAGATCTAAGCATATAGAGGTTCACCATCATTTTTTCGTGATCACATTTCCAAGAAAGATATTTATATCACGCATGTGGACACGAAAAATCAGTTGGCGGACATTTTCACTAAACCTCTAACTAGAGAGAAATTTTAACTTTATTAGATCTAAACTACTCATAACTGCTTTGAATGAATCTGATATGCCTTCTAGCTAGTTTTCATCTATCATATATGCTTTGCCTATGTTTTGATCATCCTTGCTTGCTAATATGCTAAAAATCAATTTTCATGTTCTTTTTGCCTTGTGTTTCTCTTGTTTTTGGGTATTCTTCGCAAATGCTTGTTTTATCACAAAACAGTACCCAATGATGAGTGATATGTGCCTAAGTATGTTCAAAATGCAAATGTACTTGAAAAATAAGTTTAACTATCACTCTAATGGCTAGAAATTAGAATTTATAATGTTGGTTCAGTTGGACCATAAGTCGAGTTGCCAACTCGACCGATCGGTCGAGTTTCTGAGTTTAATTAGCACTCTCAGCCACTGATCGGTTGAGTTTCTGAGTCACAGAACTTGACCGATGGACGGGATAGAACAAACATAAATTAGGTTCGACCGACGTTTCTCCCTCTAAACTTGAGAAAAATCGACCGATCCAACCTCTACTCCCTCAAGCTCTGAACCCTAGCCCCAACCTTCCTCTCCCTAGCCCTAGTTTGATCTAGATCGACCTTCCTTGACCTCTTTCTTATCAACCCTAAGTGTGTGGATGGGTTTTTGTGGTACTTCTCTTACTTTTTCTCTCTCCATCCTCTCTATTTCGTCTCCATGGGTGTCCAATAGGAGAAAGAGGGCGGCCCCAGCTAGAGCACCATATTCGTCTTCCAACTCGTGTCTCATACCTTTTGATGACACCTTCTTTGTCTTCAATAAGGCTCTCAATAGGTACAAGGAGCTCATCCCTAGGAATCCTTTTCCTTTCTGTGCCCTTTTTGAGCCAACCCTCGTAGACACAGGGTCATCAATCAAGTAGTCGAGTTGGTATACAATCACCATCTCTCTGCCTTGTGTGTCGAACGCTTGTGTAATAATAATTCCATAACTAGCACGAAAGCCATTCATGAATTCCATGCTAACTTGCATAGGGATTATGACACACTCATACCACCACCCAATACTCAAGTAGTCCTCACTTCCAACTCTCCAAGGATACCCTAAACATCTTCTTCTCGGGTACCGAGGTGACTGACACTTGGAGGAAGGACTACCCTGAGTATTTTGACCTAGTTGACCCTGAGGCCTTATACAAGTAGTAAAATCTGACTCTCCCTGATATTCATAAATACTTGAAGAAGCCTTAGTTCCCCTATAGGAAGAAGTGCACCCTTCCCTCCTCCACCTTAGACCTCAAGAACCGCATACTTGCCCTAGTTGTTAACTATAATATTCATCCCAAGAAAAATAAGACTGAAATTGCAGAAAACACTACGGTAATTATGTTCTGCCTCTTAAAGAACATCGGAGTCAAATGGTCATGTTATGTTCTTCATCACATGACCTATTTTGACTCTAGTAAGAACACCCATGACACCCACCCTCCCTAACCAACCTTTATATGTGGTCTTTTTCAACTTGCCACTGGAAAATCTCTTTTCCATGACCTTCACTAAAGTATGTGCCTATCCCTTCCTCTACCAACCTGGAACCTCTAACTCTACCTCCACCCATGCACCTCTACCACCTCAGCCTTCCCGACCTGCCCGTACCCCATTCCATACATCAAATGAAACCCTTATGGGCTACATGACACATCAATAGGCATATAACCTTCTGGTTTAGGAGCACATGCATCAGGATCTCTGTGCCATCATGTCCAACATGAACCTATCATGTGCACATCCTTATCCTGCCTACCAGCCCTACCCAGGAGGTGACTATGCATCCTCTGCATATGATCACTTTTACCCATCCCCTCCACCTCCTACTTTCGCTGCTACACCCTCTACTGTTGATGGATCTACCCATGGAGTGTTGTCTCTTCCTGCTGGACCTTTGGCCACCATGCTTGCTGGTCTTGGTAGTTCTGCTCCCTCCTTCCCATAGGCCAATGAGCTTCATGCTCTTGGCATGTCTAGGGCTGAGCAGAATGCCCATTAACCTGACCATAGTTTTGGTTCCCTTGCTGATGAGGAGATGCCAGACTAGGTTGATGAGGAAGATGCTGCTGCTGATGAGGAGGCTTCTGAGGATGAGGATGGTGATGACGGTTCTGATGGCTTTGTTGGTGCCTCTAGTGATGAATATGATGTTGGTGTATCTGTTGCACCTTCAGACGGAGATGATGACTACGATCCTGAAGCTTCTGATGCTGATGACGATGTTGATGATGTAGACATAGATGACTTAGATGTTTATATTTTCTGGTTTTTAGTCTAGATGTTGGTCATATGTATCTTTCTAGGCTATTTTGTACTAAAAACATTTGGGCACATTTTCTGAGCTGTACTGTTTTTTTATCATCATGTTTTCATTTTTTGGCTTTTAGTTGTTTCTGAGGACATGCTATCTGAGTTGTAATCTTCATCCTATGTACACTTACTCTTTGATTTACTATATCTCATGAGTTGGTGTCGTGTTTACCATATTTTGATTATGCCTTAGATTGCTTGTTTCTCTCGTCTTTGTTTGGTGTATGCTTCAAGATTGCATGTTATGGATGTATGATTGGTTGTGCTTGGAGAAGGCATGGATGTATGATTGGTTGTGCTTGGAGAATACATGTTTCTGTGCTCTTCTACCCCCTTCCTTTTTGATAATGTCAAAAGGGTGAGAGAAGTTCAATGTTTTGAAGCTCAACCATATTGCTTTTATTGTCTATGTGATCCTTTTCTTGTTCATTATATGCTTTATCATGTGACTTGATCAAGGACCATATAGTATATATGTCATATTTCTTTATGTAGATAGACTAACTATGCACGTAAGAGTAAGCATAGATTGAGGGGGAGCAATTCACATTGTACAAATCACGAATTCCCCTACAATTCATAAGGCAAAGGTATAACTTTACATATCCTTTTCAATGTGATTGAGGAATGGTTTGTCATTGTCAAAAAGGGGGAGAATGTTGACTTGAGAGTTATACATTGCCCATATTTTGATAATGACTTAACCATTCCATTCCTATGTTCAAGATTGATTTCAGGCTTTAGGTACATGAAAAGGATCAAATTACATAAGCCCTAGCTTGTCCAAGTTCAAGTCAAAAGCAATGCAAGTGTACATTTTTGGGAAATAAGTCCAAATGACCTTAGATGATTTTTGTAATCACTTACATTGATGAATGACTTGTAACTAAGACGAGAAAAAATCAGGGACACTTAATTCCAATGTTTGATTAGTTAAAAGTCAATTTAGAAATTTTGTCACAGGTTGTTTATCGGTCGAGTTGGAAACTCAACCGATCCAGTGATGGATTATCTGGAGAGACCAATCGGTCGAGTTGCACACTCACAAAACTTTACTGATTGATCAACTAAGCAAAACTAATTTTGACTCATCAGTCGAGTTTCCCAGGACAAACTCGACCGATAGTTTGAAAATTGGCTTTGTCACTGAGTGGATCGGTAGAGTTATCTTTATTCAAACTTGATCAAATGTACTATACAAAAAACACAAAAAAAGGGATTATAACCGTTGGTGAGGTGTTTTGAGTGAGAATAGATCCGTTGTAACTTGGAAAATGCCTATATTTCACCCTTAAGTGACCCCACACTCAAGGGAACACCCCCAGATATAAATAGGACCCCTTGGAGTTCATTCCAAGTTTGCTCATTCATGCTATTATAAGTCCTTGCTATAGTTGAGTGTGTTGCAACTCCTTGAGCCCCTTTCTCTCTCTCATTTATAAATAATTTTGTGATTATGAGTGAGTTAGACTAGTTGTAAGAGAGCTACCTTCATGTACTTGTAAAGCTCTCATTCCATTCCATCTCCCCCTCCCTTTTCTCAAAGAAGAAAAGGTTGAAGCAAGCTATTCTGAGTGAAGGTGAAATTGTTGCTGTTCTTCTTTAAGGTTCAAGAAGAGGTGAAGATCTTCTCTAGGAGAAGGAGAAGGGCAAGGCCAAGATTCAAGAAGAGTGGGCAAATTCCTTCAAGGCTAAAGACTTGATGCAAGTGTGGGTGAGTCCTTGTTGAAGTCTGAAGACATCTTGATCAAGTGGGTAAGTCCTTGTATAGGTGGAAGCCTCTTATCTTGAATAGGTAAGTCCTTGGATGTATGGTGGTCTCCTTGTATCTCTTATTAATGAATTTAAGTATACACTGATTGCAAAGTCCTAGAGGTTGAACTTACTAGGTAGTGGATTGACTCTCTCCTAGTTTGGAGAGTGGAACCACTCTAAACCACGTTGTCCAAGTGCATGTTTCAATTTCTCTCATCCTTGCTATGTTTGCTTAGTTAGGACCTCAAATTTCTCTTAAGATATTGGTTTTGATTGGTACAATTTGAAGGTATAACTTATCTTGTGAGAATTTTGAAGCTCTATTCACCCCCTCTAGAGCCCTAGATCCAACACATTCTTCACCATGTCTTCTCCAAAGGGTGTAGCAGAGCTTCTCTACTCCGTCTTGGATTCTCAAGAGGGAAGATAGTCTAAGTAGGAGAAGCTTCAAGGATGGAATTCCATCCTTAAGATGGATATTTACCTCCTTGCACTTCACTCTTTGGTTTCTCTTTGTTTTTCCTCTCTCTAACCATGGAAAACTGCGAAATTTATGCCACACTTGTGTTTCTTCATCATGTATGAGTAGAACCCTTCTTCTTGGGTATGGGAGAGCATCTTCCATGCTATTACTCATGTGAACTCGTAATCTTTAACTAATGTTAGTTAATTTGCTTCTCTAAGGATTTCTATGGTGTTTATTGCTTGTATGTTTGCCTGACCATCAAATATGCATGTCTTTTGCTTCTTCATGAGAATCCGGAAGATGTATGAGGGAGCATGTAGTAGTACTCTTGGAAATGGACCCCTAACCATGCGAGTCACTGGGGTACATTGAGGATCCAAGGCTGCATTTGAATATGAGCATAGGTACGGGAGTGTTATGTGAGGATGAGAACCATTTCATAGCATCGAGAGGTGCATGATTATGACAACCTCCTTGCAAGTTAATTATCATGTTAATTTTGTAGTTGCATGTGAGTAATTGTGTTGAACTGAAATCCTCCAAGATCTTCTAAATTTGATCTTAACCTCTTAGTTTAGTTCTTATTCATTTAATTTCTAGTTGTTGATCATAATCAACCTCCACTATTGCAAACCGATCTAGATTGTTGAACTTTAACACACTTGTGCTTAGAAGTACCTTGCTCCCTTGGATGATATCGTGTACCACATGCACCTGTATACTTGTGGGGTAGTGCTCGTGTTTATAAATATTAAAACTTGTGCACACATCTAACAAGTTTATGGCATTGTTGTTGGGGAGCATCATGACATTTTGTTAGAGTAAGAGGTTTTAACTAGTAAGAGAGACTAGATCACTCATCACCATTTCATCATTCAACATCATTCATATCATCTACTTTGTCTTCCATTGTTTGTTAAGTGTTCTCACTATTTGTGCATTTGCAGGACTGCATGCGGAGATCTAAGCGTGGTTTTCAACCATCAATGTTTCTAGACTTGGAGATTGAACACACTCTTAGCAGCCGTAGACAAGAAAAAAGGAGTGAAGACTCTCCAAACTTGGGGGACTCACAACCATCATCACCACATTCTTCACTACCATCTTCACCGGAAAACCAAGAACCAATCATGGAAGATGACCGTCCTCTAAAGGACTTGTCCGTTCCACCTGCAATTAACATCAATGTGGCTATCAACAACCCATAGATAGAGGCAAATAACTTCTCCATCAGCCCGACGATCATGCAAATGATTTAGCAAAACCACTTTGGGGGGACTCCCATGGAAGACCCCAACCTTCATGTAGCTGAATTTCTACAATATTTGAACATGTTCAAGATTAATGCTATTGCTCCTAATGGTATACACCTACTATTGTTTCCTTTCTCTTTGAGGGACAAAGCCAAGGCGTGGCTCTCTTTACTGGCCAGGAACTCCATCAACAACTGGGATGAACTACTTAAAGCATTATTAGCCAAGTACTTCCCACCCAACAAGACAACTCAGATGAGGAGCTAATTGACCAATTCCACTCAACATGATGGAGAGACTTTGTATGATTCGTGGAAGAGGTTCAAATATCTCCAACGTCTTTGTCCTCACCATGGTCTTAGCAACTGACTACTTCTACAAACATTCTATAATGGACTTTATTATAAAACCAAGATGTCTATAGATGCTACAGTCAATGGAGCTCTTATGAAAAAGTCTTATAGAGAGGCCTATGCTATCATAGAAGACATGGCAATCAACCATTTCCAATGAAGTATTGAAAGGAGAAATCAACCACTCTCCTCTTCTGGGAAGCAAGCATGTGTCCATGCTATTGAAGCTGTTGATATAATTTCTATAAAGTTAGATGCTTTGAATCAAAAGTTCAAGAGGTTGACCACTCAACCATCCCAACCAGTAAATCTGATTTGTGATGCAAGTGAATCCATGGGGCAAGTAACTTCTTCAATCCACATTTCTTTCATTCCAACTAAAAAGAATGTGGAGCAATACAATGATGTAGGAAACTTTGGGAATAAACCGTTATACAATCCATATTCCAAAACTTATAATCTAGGTTGGAATGATCATCCAAACTTCTCCTATTGCAACAACAACCCTCAACAAGCTCAAAGCCAACAACCATTGAATGTGGGGAACATGCCTCCTATGGGAAACAATCCTCCAGGTTTCAACAATAATGTCAATATAAACTAAAACCAACAACAACAAAAACCAAAGTCTAATTTGGAGTATTTTCTTGAAGGTTTTGTTTCATCTCAATTGAAACAAAATGGGGAATTTTGCCAACACCATCAAATCATTGATGTGTGCATTTCATATCTACTTTTTGCACACATTCACACACAAATTTAGTTCATTTACCTTCCATATAGCCTCTAATCATACTTAATTTGCCATCTTTTAGTTATTTTACTTGTTGCATGATGTTGATCAAAGGTACATGTCAAAAATGACAAAATGAAGACAATCAAACCCAAATATGACCTTAGCTGGATCCCCCATTGATTTGTAGTCGACTCAGAGTTAATATTGAAAAAATAGCAAAAGACACATTGTGTCTGATTTAGAACACGATGTGTAACTTTCCAAAAAGGGGTCACAAAGCAAAGAACCACACCATGTGTTATTTATCACATGTCCGTGTAAGTTTCCATATGCCTTCATGCCCAAACTATAGAGAAAAAGACACGACATGTCCTTATTAAGACACAATTTAGCTGCACATTTGAAGGCCAACTTCAACTTTCTACCAACGCACACGGTCGTGTGTACGTGTGCTATCTGGGTAGGTCGACTCCAGCAGTAGCTACATGATGTGTCTCTATTGGAACACACCATGTACTTATCATGAGGAAAAGAATTTCGAGATCATCAAAATGTAAGAGGCGGAGGCGACTGTGGAGGCGAGTGCCGCCGGAGGCGGAACTGGAATGACAAGGGCACCATCAAGTCAGATCCAACCGAGTTGCTGGAAGGATTTGTTTAAGAAGGATACTCAGGGAGATACATCGCTTGAGAAAGTGGATATCGTTCTTGATGGACAGGCTCTGATCTATCCAAGTGAGGAAGCGACAAAGAATGCGGAATGCTGGAACCAGTGTCTTACGGGTTATGTAGTGGGTTTCAGACCACATCTTCCTACCTTGGAGCGCTACCTGAGGAAACTGTGGGTTCTGAATGGTACTATAGAGGTTCTGAATCACGAGAAGGGGTTCTTCTTGATAAACTTCTCAGAACAAGCAGACTTGATATCGGTTTTGGATGGTCCTGCGTGTTTTGTGAGAGATAAGCCATTAGTTATGATGAAATGGAGACCTGGTCAACAATTGATGAAACTAAAGTTGACAGAAGTACCCATCTGGGTGCAAGTGCATGATCTTCCTCTGGAGCTTTGGGAGAAGAAAATGTTTGAGAGGATTGGGTCTTTTCTGGGTACCCCACAGAGGACGGATCGAGCTACCTATGATTTCAAGAGACTCAAATATGCTAGGATGCAAGTTCTCATCACTGCTGACTCCAAGTTCCCGGATAGTTTGGAAGTTGCCAATGAGAAAGGGGAATCACAGAAGATTTCCTTTGTTTATGAATGGAGACCAAGGCCATGTTCGGCCTGCAATATGTTCGGGCATGAATGCCTGGAGTCTGGAGGTCAGAAAGTGAGAAAAGTTTGGGTTCCTAAGGCTGTTGTTACAAATACTAATGCCAATGGTTTTGTTCGGATTTCTTCTACTGAATTGATAGGGGGTTCTGCGGATTCTATTGTTACTGAGTCTGGTATGATTCCAATTGCTGAGAAATCGAAGAATGGAGGTACTACTGTAGACAAGGTGGTTGCAAATTTGTCTATGGGAGGTGATGGAGTGATTAGTAGCCTGGAGGCTGTTGCAGATGAATCGGATAAAGGTAGCATATCAAAAGAGGAATCAGATGACGAATTTCATGGGACCAGTGAAGCTTTTCAGGAAGAAGAAACAAATGATAATTCTGTTGAGTCCTCAGCTGTTATTAATCTAATTACCCCCCCCCCCCCAATTCAACTGAAAAGTCTATTAAAAATATTTAAGATTTGGATGGTTTCCACAAACCAAAGAAATCAAGAAAGACAAAGAATAGAGATGCTAGCCCAAACCTGAGTTATGAAGCCACAAATTCCAAGAACAAAAGCAATAGATTTCAGCATCTTGACAGTGATGAGGAGGATGAAACTGTAAGCTCAGGAGAAGCAGAGTCCCACCCCTGCAAAGTACTGGGAAAAATGAGTTCCAATGGTTGAGACCTCTCTTAATATTCTCTCCTAGAATGTCAGAGGGCTCAACATTAAAGCTCCTAGAATCCAGGAGGAGATGAGGAGGTACAGACCTGATATTCTAATTTTAGTGGAAACTAAAGTGAGAAGAAAGAATGTACAGAAACTTTTACTTAAGTTTTTTTTTCCGATTATGAATGGATTTCTAACCATGATTCTCACACCTTGGGGAGAGTCATTATGTTATGGAAGCGTAGAATTTGTGATATTTCTAAGGAGATGGAATCTGATCAACTCATTCATGCTGATGTGAAGTGCAACGATTTTAATTTCAAGCTGACAACTGTCTATGGTCATACCTTGGACTCTGACAGAACCAGTCTTTGGAGTAGTTTAGAAGATATTAATTCAAGAACTAGAGAACCTTGGCTTATAATGGGAGATTTAAATGATGTTAGAAGGTATAAAGAAAAAATTGGCAAAGACCCTCCCACTAGAAAATCCACGAAAGAGTTTAATGAATGTGTCCTAAATTGTGGTTTGTTTGATTTGTCTCTCAATGGCCCTGCCTTTTTGTGGGACAATCATCAGGAGGGTGATGCCTTTGTTACTACAAGAATCGATAGAATTCTTTATAATGAAGAATTCATGAAGAACTTTCATAACTTCTCTGGGTATCTTATTACCAATATGGCAAGCGATCATAAGATTCTGAATTTGCAGATTGGAGACAAAAAGAAAGTCAATGGACCGTTCAGATTCATTAATGCTTGGACTATGAGACCAAATTTTACTGATATAGTTAGAGAAGCATGGACTACTGATTGCTCTGGGTTGCCCATGTTTCTTGCCTATTCTAAAATGAGAAAGCTCCGGGGTGTCTTAGCTAACTGGAATAAAAAGACTGTTGGGAACTTGTCTGAAAATGTGGTGAATTTGGAAGCCAAGGTCTATCATGATGCCCAGCTGCTAGATAATGATCCCTCTAATACACAGCTCCAACATACTCTGAAGGAAAGTAGGAAAGAGGCTGCTAAAGCTAGATTGAGTGAGGAAAGTTTTCTTAGACAAAAATCTCGTATCACTTGGCTATAGGATGGAGATTCCAATTCTAAGTTTTTCTACTCAACTATTAAAGTTAGAAGACAAGCTAATCACATTAAGGCTCTCGATGTTGATGGAGCTATTGTTTCGGATCCTGTTGTCATTAAGAATTCCATTCTTGACTACTATTACAAGCTCTTTAATAGTGGTCATATTGCTGATGTGGGTGCTCTTGATTCTTTTAATTTCTATGTTCTGGATGACATTCTTCAGATGAGTCTAGATTGATGTGTTACTCCTAAGGAGATTGAGGATGTGGTTAGTGACCTGAATGTGGACAAATGCCCGGGCCCAGATGGTTTTAATGACAAGTTTTTCAAAAGTTGCTGGCCTATTATTAAAAATGACATTGTTTGTGCTGTGTTGCATTTCTTTAGAATAGGGAGACTTCTTAGAGAAGCGAATTGCACTTTCATCACTTTGATCCCTAAATCAAATAATTCCTTGGAGCTCAAGAACTGGAGGCCTATAGCTCTTTGCAACGTTCTTTATAAGATCATTACAAAGATTTTAAGCAGCATGTTACAATGTATTCTGCCTAGATTGATTAGTGCAAATCAGTGTGCGTTCATCGAAGGAAGGAGTATAAGAGATGCCATTCTCCTTTCAAATGAACTTATCCACGATTTCAACAGAAAAGATGGGAAACATAGAATGTGTTTGAAGTTAGACACTACTAAGGCGTATGATTCTATTTCTTGGGATGCTCTGTTCTGTATCCTTGAGAAGATGAGATTTCCACATTGTTGGAAGATTTGGCTCAAAGAGATTTTCTCGACTATGTCCTATGAGATCCTCATTAATGGTGAACCCACTGAGAGCTTCAAGCCTTCTAACGGGGTGAGGCAGGGGGACCCTATTGCTCCGTATTTGTTCGTTATTGTCATGCAGGTGTTTACCTATCTTATGGATGAAGCTGTTGCTAGTAATAAAGTCAGGCCTCTTAAAGCATCTAATGATTTTTCTGTTTCACATCTCATTTTTGCCGACGACCTTATGGTTTTTATGGAGGCTGATGAAGGTAGTGCTTATCAAATGGCAGATTTGCTCAAAAGGTTCTACACTATTACTGGACTTAAAGTGAATTATGAGAAAAGTGCTTCGATTTTCAGTGTGGGAACAGACAAAGATTCTATTTGCGGTATTCTTGGGCTCAAAGTTGATAATAAAGTCCAGTCTTATTTGGGTTTGCCTCTTTTCACTGGGATGCTTACTAGAGACCATTGTTTTCCTCTTATTGACAAGATGAAGAAGAGGTTAGACGGTTGGAAAGCTTCTCATTTATCCTTAGCTCCACGTTGTTGGCTATGAATATGTATTGGGCTACTTCTTTTCCCTTGCCTTGCTCAGTGGTGAAGGAGATCGAGAAGGTTTGCAGAGATTTCATCTGGGGACAAACGGAGAGTAAATCTAATCTACATCTTGTTAAATGGGAGAAGGTGTTGAAACCTAAGGAAGAAGGATGTCTTAACATCATATCTGTTAAGGAGGTTAATAGGGCGGCTATTCTTATGCATGCTTGGAATATTGCCAACAAGAAAGACTCTCTGTGGATTAAGTGGTTGCACGAAAAATATTTGACCAAGATGGGTTTCTGGGTAGCCAAGGAAAACTACACTCATTCCTGGTTATTCAATCGCATCATAAGAGAAAGAGACAATATGAAGGAGCATATTGGTTTTGAGATTGGAAATGGAAAAGATATTTCTTTTTGGAATGATCCTTGGTTACCAAACTATAAGTTTGTTTCGGAGATCTTGGGACCTCAAGCTGTCATTAAATTGGGTTTCAAGGAAACCAGTATGGTGAATTCCATTATTGATGAAGGGAATTGGATTCATAGAGGATCTAGACTTCATTGTGAGTTGGATAATCTTCTTAGTAACCTGGATCGACCAAAGAATGACAAAAAGGACAGAATTCTGTTTAAAGGGAATGATACGGTGAATTTGAAGAAAATGTGGAAAGTTATTAGAATGAGTTATCCTAAATCTGACTTCTTCTCATGGGTCTGGAAGTATAAGATTACTTGTAGATATCAAGTTAATGCATGGAAGATAGGACATCATAGCCTTCCTACTTCTATGTATATGAAAAAACTGGGGTTCCAGCTGGCTTCTATTTGTATGTTGTGTAGAGAGGAGGAGGAAACCATTCTCCACTATTTTTTTGACTGTCGGTTCACTAGGCTTATTTGGTTTGAAGCTGCCAAAAACTATATTCATGGTTGCCCTGGTGATTTGAGCAGCTTGACTACCTTCTCTGACAAAAAAGCCACTTCACATGTTTGAGCATCTTACACTGGATTTGGAGAGAAAGAAATGTGAGAGTGCACGACAATATTTGCACTGATTGGCATATTCTCTGGAAGCTTATTAAGAAGGATGTGGATGCTATTGTCTGATGGGTGTCCTGTCTAAAGAAGATGTGGGATGTGTTTGTTGTTTGAATATTCTCTTTTGTTACATCTCTGTTTGGGTCTGCTATGGAAGGTTATTCTTGATCTGCTTCTGTTATGTTTTTTGGTTGCTGGGTGCTTTGCTTTTTGATCTTCTGCCTAGGTGTGGTTGAGTTGTTCTGTGTTTTTATCTTGAGTGATGATGAGACTCTTAGCTGCTGCTTGGCTTTGCTAGGGAGGCAGAGGGTGAAGATTTTCTCCTACTGCTTTGCTGTTTCAGCTGTCCAGTGATGAGCTGTTGGATCCTGTGCTGGCATCTTGTGTGGGGATGAGCTTCATAGCTCCTGTGCTGCCTGACTTCGTTGGGGAGTTCTCCAGTTTGAGCAATGTTTTTTATGGCTGCCTGCTGTGGTTTCAGTTAGATCCTGTGATGCTGTGCTTTGCAATTGCAGGGGAGTGGGAGTTAAGAGCAATTGTACCTTTGTATATACTTTTACAATTTTCCTTTTTTTCCTTGATCCTTCTTTGGGACCAAGAAGCATTGTATATACCACCTCAACAGAAATACAAAAAAAAAAAGCAAGTGGCGCATGATTCACCAAAAAAAAGCAGTTCAGCGGCCAGTTACATAATGCCACACGATGTGTCTTCACAAAGACATGTCACATCTTCATCAGTTTCCTACAGATTTCAATAGCAACCGCCCCTCATTTAAAAAATGAGTGCAACTACTTGGGGAAATTATCACTCGTCATTGGAGACACTTTTTGACTAGAAGAAGTTCCATATCAAGAGGAGGGGGATTTGGGGAGAAAGGAGAGGTTTCTTGGGAAAGAACCTCCATTCTTCACCATTTCTTCTCCAAAAGGTGCAACAAAGTTTTTCTTCGCATTTAAGCTTCTTGGGAGGGAAGATTGTCCAAGTTGAAGCAGCTTCAAGGGTGGAATTTCCTCCTCTAACCAGAGTTCTACTCCTCTTGAATTCAATTTTGGTTCCCTTTGCTTTTTCTTCTCTTTAGCTATGCAAATCTCTAAAAATTCTACAATGTACTTATGTTTCTCCATTATGTGCGAGTAGAACCTTCTTCTTGGGAAAGAGAGAGTAATTCCCATGCCACTACTCATGTGAAACTTAGAACTTATATTGAATGTTAGTTAATTTGCTTCTCTATGAATTCCTACAGTGATTTACTGCTTATATGCTTGGATGGCCACCTTTTATACATGTTTTATGCTTCCTTGTGCTATTCAGGAGGATGTATGAGGGAGTAAGGAGTGAATCTCATGGCAACATGCTCTTGACCATGGGAGTGGCTGTAGAATGTTGAGGGTTCAAGGTTGTGTTTAAATCTAAGTATAGACACAGAGGTGTTATGTGAAGATGAGAACCGTCTCATGTCACTGAGAGGTGCATGATGATGGCAACCTCCTTGCAGATTGATGACATGCTTTAATTTCATAGTTGCAAATGATGTGATGGTATGGTAGTGAAATCTTACGTCAAGGACTTTCTAAAATCTGATTTCAACCTTAATTTAAGTCCTTTTGTTGTTTACTTGTCTTTTAGTTGATTGCAATCAAAATCTATTGTTGTAATCCGACTTAGATTGTTGGAGATTAGTTCTTATGGGCCTAGCTAGCCTAGCTCCCTGTGGTTCGACCTCGACTAAAATTGATCCCATACACTTGCGGGTGATTGACAAGTTGAGATATAAATTTAAAACTCGTTTGCCTTAGGTCAATCAACAAGTTTTTGGCATCGTTATCGGGGAGCATCAATATTTTAATTAGAGTAAAAGTTCTAGTTAGTATTCGAGACTAAGTCATCATTTTCCATCTTTCCTATTATGATACCTTTTTAGTAGTGTGATTCTCACCTATCTATTGCTTTTGTAGGTTGCATGTGTCACTCTAAGTGGGGTCTTGATACATCAATCTTCCTAGACTCAGAAATTGAGCAAACATTTTGCAATTGAAGGAGAGCAAGGAAAGGTGATAACTCCATGAACTTGGAGGGATCACAACCAACTTCACCTCACTCAACACCTTCACCAACGTCCTCACCTGATCACTATCAAGCATCAGAGATGGAGGATAATCACCCACTGAAAGAATTCATTATACCGACTGCCATCAACATCTGAGGAACCATTGATCATCCTGCCATTGAAGCCAATAACTTCTCAATCAGCCCTAAGATCATGTAGATGATCCAGCAGAACCATCTCAGAGGAACACCTATGGAAGATCTAAATCTTCACATAGCCAAGTTTTTGCAATACGTGAACACCTTCAAGATCAATGGTGTTCCAACTTAGGGAGTACGTCCACTCTTATTTCCATTCACCTTACAAGAATGAGCCAAGGCATGGCTCTCCTCTTTGCCCAAGCATTCCAATAAGAGTTGGGATGAGCTGCTAAATACTTTTCTTTCTAAGTATTTCCCTCCTAGCAAGACAACTCAATGATGAATCAAATTACCAACTTCAAGAAACAAGAAGGTGAGACACTTTATGAAACATGAGAGAGATTTAAGGATTTACAATGCCTTTGTCCTCATCATGGTTTGACCAACTGGTTGCTACTTTAAACTTTCTATAACAGGTTATTCTACAATACATGTATGAGTATTGATGCCGCTTCAAATAGAGCTCTAACGAACAAGTCCTATAGTGAAGCATATGCTATCATTGAAGACATGGTAATCAACCATAGTCAGTGGAGCACTAAAAGGACTAGCTAGCCCTTCTCTTCCACCAGCTCATGTGAGAAATCTAGAGCATGCTGTAGACGTAGTAGATCCCATTGCAGCCAAACTTGATGCATTGAATCAAAAGTTTGAAAAGCTGACCACTCACTATGTTCAAGTAGTTGAGCAAGTGTGTGAGGCATGTCGAGTATCCGGTCACAACTCTTCTTCTTGTTTTACACCATAGATGAATACCACAGAGACTCCAGAGCAGATCAATGCAGTAGGCAACTTCAACAACAGGCAAGTCTAGACTTCTCCAAAACCTACAATCCAGGATGGAGGGACCATCCAAACTTTTCTTACAGGAACAACAACTCTCAAAACCAACTACAACAAGGTAAATCTCAAGGTCAACAACCTATCAGCAATCTCCAGCCAATGAATGCCAACCATCAACAACTATCGATATATAGCAACAACAGCAATATGAATTTCAACCAACTTCAATAAATGAGTAAACCACAACAAAAGTCCAACTTGGAGAGTCTTCTTGAGACTTTTGTGACTACACATATTCAACATAATGATGAGTTCTGGGCACATGACAAGCTCTTGAAGGATGCCATCACACAACTTTCTTCTAATGTTGATGGGATTGTCACCCATACCAATATGTTGGAGAACCTGATCTCTCAACAAGCTTTAGCCAACCAAGGAGCATCTTCAGGTTCTTTGCCCAGTCAACTGGTTACGAATCCCAAGGAAACTTGTAAATATGTGACTTTAAGCAGTGGAGCAGTCATAGGAGGGTCTTTACCACCTTCTAAGAGGAAATCTAAAGAACTTATTGACACCACTATGGAGGAGACTGCTAAAAACCAAAGGGAGTAATCTATTGGAAATCTGCATCAAGATGACTCTTCTTGCAAACCTAATGCTCCTTTCCCTTATAGGTTTGTTAATACCAAAGATGATATCAAGTTCAACAAGTTTATGGACATCTTGAACAAGATATATGTGAATCTGCCTTTAGTTGAAGTCATAGTTGAAGTGCCTTCTTATGCTAAGTTTTTGAAAGACATTCTAACAAAGAAAAGGAGATCTGGTCAAGCTGAAACTGTTATGTTATATGAGAGGCTAAGCTCTTCATCCAAAACTATATGCCTAAAAAACTAGATGATCAATGTGCTTTCACTCTCCCTCACAAGACTGGAGATTCAAATTTTGATAAAGGACTAGTTGATCTTGGTGCTAGCATCAACTTGATTCGTGATTCTCTATGGAAAATGCTTGACTTGGGAGACTTGAAACCAACATCAATGATGATTGAGTTAGTTGATCTCTCAATCAAATATCCTAGAGGGGTGATTGAAGACATTTCCGTATAGGTAGGGAAGTTTTTCATTCCATGTGATTTTGTAGTCCTGGACATGCAAGAGGATCCAACAAACCCAGTCCTCTATGGAAGACCATTCTGAAAACTACTAGAGGGGGGGTGAATAGAGTTTTATAGATAATTTAACAATTATTGAACTCAAACAACCACAATGAAAATATTGGACAAGGAGACACAAGGTTTAGAGTGGTTCCAACTATAGCAAATACTATAGCCGTCAATCCACTACCCGGTTGCTTACCCAACCGGGATTTGAAAAGAAATTTATTTTATTACCTCTTCAAGGAATTTACATAAAATACAATCTCTTTTCCTAAACCCTTCAAGCAGCCTTCACCTAGAAGTAATCGCCAACCTTGAAGCAGCCTTCCCTTGAAGTAGATGCACCAACTCCCGTTGCACCAGCCTTCTGAAGTAGCTTCCCTTGCGATAGCCTTCTTGAAGTAGCTTGAAGTCCCCTTCTCCACCTGAGAAGTCAACCCTCTCCAATCCGCAGCCTCCAACCCTAGGAGTAGCAAGGAGAGTACAAAAGATAAACAGGAACAAGAAAGAAAAAGGAAATTACAACTTATCCTTTAAGCCCGAGGCTTGATATGCCTAGATCAAGCGTAAGATCTCCTAGCCAAGTATATGAACTTGTGATTGCTGTGGGTAGGAGAATCTAGCCTATAGGACACGAGATTGAGCTAAGATGAATGTAGGCCAATGATCACAGTGCTCAAATTGCTTGCAAAAGATTGCTCAAGTATGCTCAAGTGTATTCTCAAGTGTAACAAGTGAATTCTAGTGTCCTATGGCTTGTCCTATTTATAGGAATGGCCTAAGTATGCTTAAGGACGTTCTAGACAACTTCTAGGGGTTTCTAAGTGCTTAACTAGCCGTTAGGTACAAAGTTGTTACTTTAACAACGGCTAATTAATTTATTCTGCAGTTGCTGTCAGAGACCATCTCGGTCGACAAATGGTCGACCGAGACACCTACTCGGTCGAAGTTTTGTCGACCGACAGGCTCTCTGGAACAAGTGATTTGCAACGTCTTTCTTCAACTACCAACTAACTTGTCTGTTGTGTCTAACGGCTACTTTGGATCTTTCTCGGTCGAGAAGATGGTCGACCGAGAGTGTCTCGGTCGAGGAGTTCGTCGACCGAGAATGATCCTGTTTCAAGGTTTCAATTTAAGCACTAATTATATGTGTGAGTGTGCAAAGGTGATTCTATTCAAATGGGATGACATGTCTAACTATGGTGTTTGGCTAGGGAAAATCTAACGCTTGATTTACATGCAAATCTAAGTACTTGTACATTATATATTTGTACAAGTTTTACAACATTGATTACATTGCATGAAAATATAACTAAGTAAGCTCTTGGATTTTCCCTTGCTATTTTGTCATCCTGCACACTCAAGTAGCTCGTTAGATTAATAAGAATGAAATGTTTGTCATCATCGAAACAAAGGGATTTATCATAATATCTAATTTATCCAACAATCTCCCCCTTTTTGAAGATGACAAACATTTCCTAAATATGAAATAAGAAAATATAAAGCATGTGAGTTTCATACCTGAAAATTACCTTTTGTAGCCATTTATGTTTTGCAAGTGAGTGCTGGCCAGGATGTGATGAAACTCATTTATAGTTTTGATTTTTATATTCTTTCTCCCCCTTTGTCACTTCAAAAAGATATCCAAGTTGAATATTTTATTTTTCTTCTCCCCCTTAATATTATGCTCCCCCTTAAATGGATATCCTATTAAAAACATAGATTTTTGTCTAATTTATCCACAATTTGTTTCTCAATCATTTGCAAAGGATGTTAAGCCTTGAAATGATATGAGATTCCCTTAAGCGTATGATGAATGTATATTGATTTCTCATTTATCAAAGGATGTTAAGCCCTGAATTAAATGAGAATCCTCTAAGCTTAGAGTACATAAAAATGTCTCCATCCAAATGCAAGGGATGTTAAGCCCTGTTTTGGGTAGAGAGTTCCTTCAAGTACAAGATACTATTTTGAATAAATTCATAAATTTCTTTATAATCAAGGAAAATGTCCCCCTTGAGTCTTATGGTGGTTACAATGTTTTTGTGAGCTTCTTCAATTTAAATGGTCAAAGTTGTTTTTATGATCTCCCCCTTGAGTCTTATGCTTTGCTCCCCCTTAGATAGATATCTCAAATGAAAGTTTGAGTACTAAGCAAAAACTATAAAATGTTGTAGATGATCTCCATGATTAACAAGATGTATGCAATTTATGGCAGTCTGGAAAACAGAAACCCAGTCGGTCGACAATTGCTCGACCGACAATGTTCTCGGTCGACTAGTTGCTCGACCGAGGATGTTTCTGGAGAACTGTTTTGTCATTTGTCAATTTAGCCACAATTTTAATAGTTGCCTGTTTTAATTATTACTCCCCTTATTTGTTATGCTCTACAATAATGAACTTATAATCCATATTTTTTGAAGATGTCTCATATGCTTAAAAGAATAACCAGTTGAATCAAGCAAAGATGGCAAACTTCATTCAATAGCTTGGAGAATATTACAATCATATAGAAATGACCAATTAATTACAATCATTGTCATTACAACTAGTACAACTTCAACACTTCATTGGAAAGATTTAAGAATTACATCGATGTCCGGATCTTTCCCAAGGAATGGCTCGGCTCCATAATATTTAACCAGAGTTTGCCAATCCAAAGCACCTGTTGTAGTTAACGCATATGCTTCCAGAAATGTGGGAACTCGGTCAAATCGGAAGTGAGCAGCTATATCTTGCAATTGTATGGAGGAAAATTGAGTATGTGCAAGATCCATTGATGGTGGAGGTGGAGGTTGATAGTAGTTGTATGAAGGGTTAAATGGGTTGAGCATGCCAGGATTTAAGGAATGCGGATATTCATCAGTTTGGCTCGGAGAAAGATTTTGCATTCTTTGATTTAAGTATGTCATGGCATGGTGGATATAGTTGAGTTGGTTACTAAGATGATATTGGGAGCCGACAAGATAAGTGAGAGTATTTTGGATGGGATCAACAGAAAGATTAGTAGGAGGAGGGGGTGGTGGTATATCTTGATGTGATGATTCTCCTTCTACTCTTGCCCTTTTATGACCAAAGTTAATCCCCATCTTCTCTACGGTGTTCTTACTTATCTTTGGTGGTCTACGCTCCCATGTATACCCCATATCTTCAATTTGTAACTTAAGACAATGTTGAGTGATCTGGCATACAAAATCGGCATACGGTGGATTGCCAGAAAACTCAAGCATGTTTTTAAGTATTATGCGAATGAAGTTTATAGGAATTTCTTTTATGATAGCATAAATTAGACACATGCGGAAAATAGGGACCTCAGATTTATTGGCTCTAGGATGTATGTTTGTGGAAACAATGAGGTTTACTATCCTACATGCAGGTTTCAGGTTTATTGCATAATAGGTTCCCCTATCTTCATGACAAGTGGTATTGGTTTGAAATATAGCTCTTTTTATATCACTAAGGCTAGTGGAGTGGTCATCATGGGAAAATAAATTTAGTGGATTGCCGGTGGTGAGGTCAAGGAAATCTTGGTATTCATCTATATCAATTTCTAGCATATCAAGAATATCCCCTTCGGAAAATTTAAAACTACGCCCATTGACCATGGTGTAGAAAAATGTGGTTTCATTTTCGGTGTGGGATAAGAGATTGGCATAGAATTCGTTGACTACCTTAGTGGAATAGATAAGAAAAGAAGGATTGATGAAGTCCTTCAGCTTTTGCACTCCAAAGAGATTCTCCAGATCGACTATGTTGATGAAGTCCATAGCTTCGACCGGGCGTCGGGGAAGAGGAGCTTTAGAGGAAAGCCGTAGATATCGATCTCCAGCATCTCCGTCGACGAAGGCGATGTCGTTGATGATCGTCAGTGGCGGAGTGGCTTCCCGATCTTCTCTTCTTTTTCTTCCGGCGACTTTCTTCTTCCCACGGACAGCTGAGGATGAGGCCATTTGTGTTTCTTGAGTGTGGAGAAGAAGCAAGGAAGATTGGAGGATAAGAATGCTGAAGGGTTGCACGAAAATGCACTAGAGATGGACTATGGAGGCAAGGAAATGCAAGTGTGAGTAAATGACTCGTTTTTGCTCCTATTTATAGCATTCCAGCGACCTGGTCGGTCGACGATTCGTCGACCGAGCGTCCGCAATGGTCGAGTTGTAGACGCGCCACTTGGTTCCCCAACGGTAAAAAAAAAACGGTCATAACGGTCAGTTTACAACGGTCGTATCCAACGGCTATTTCTCGGTCGATCACTTGTCGACCGACGTTGTCTCGGTCGAGCATTTGTCGACTGACAGTTCGTCCGATATTGAGTCTGTTTAGTATTTGTCGGTCGAGAGAGATGGGCTGACCGAGAGGTTCTCGGTCGACGAATTCGTCGACCGACAGACTTACTGAGTACATCTCTTAAAGCTGATTTTTAAATGCAAATGGTAGATCATTTTTGTAGAGCATATATATGGATATTCTAAGGGAGTAATATTGGAATAATTTAAGGCTTTAAATGATAACAAATGATTTAATTTTCAAGAAAGATTTATATTAGGTTCAAAGAGAGAATTTCCAAAAATAAGCAATTTTTGTCGAAGCTTATTTTAGGTCGCCCTTGACTACGACCATAGCGCCCCTTAGTCAAGTTTTATTTTGACCAAGAGGCAAATTTTGCAGATATTTTTCAGATTTGAATATATTGAGTCTAATATCTGCATAAAATTTAAATATCAAGTTGAAGCATACAATGATAATTCCAGTATATGTATAGACCGGAAAATACTTTTACGAAAAATCATATGAAAATAGGAATTTTCTTTTCATTTGACTTAGACTTTAAATCATCTAGGGAACAAACTAATATTAATTTCATTTACATTTTTAACTATGTAGAGTTGAGATAGACATAGGAATATGCAACTAATGTCTTTGGTCATATCTCAACTTGATTTTGTTCATTTAGTTTGGAGGTTTTGGAATCCAAACTAACTCTACATCTTTTCTTTTATAAGGACATGAAAATGAATAGTGACCAAGGCGCAAACAGTAATGACAACATATTGAGTCAACTTCATATCTTTTTCTATGGTTGTGTCCTATGTTGTCATTGGGTGAGGATGTCCTTTTAGGTACATATATAGATTGGGTTTGTGACTTTCTCTGACTAGGTTGTTGATAAGATTTTCCTTTAGGCTTGTAACCTAGTCCCCTTCTCCCAATTTGTTGATAGGGATTATCTAGAATTTGATCAAGAATGCCATGTTTATTCAAACTACGAACTTGTTGTTGTAGCTTGGCAATCTCATCCATTCTTTTCTTAATGTCTATTTTTGCTTGGTCTAGATTTGATGATAAAGAATTTCTTTCTTTAACTATATTGTCATAATCTACATGGGTGCACAATAATGGTTGTTTCTGAAGATCGTTTACTTGAGTCTGTAAGTTTGAATTTTCAACAGAAAGGAGCTTGCAATCGGCTTCCATAGATTTTAACTTAAGATCAGAAAATTTATTTCCCTCTTTAAGATTTTCATTTTCAGATGTAAGAGCAAGAAGTTTAACATTTAGATCACCATTTTCCTTATTTGATTTCTTTAATTTCTTTTTGCACTCAACATATTTATTATGTGTTTCTTCAATAATAGCAACTAGTTCTTTTTTAGATAAATCAAAAAGACTTACCTCTTCTTCTTCTTCTTCTTCACTAGTTGTAGCAATAAAGCATTCTTTGTGCTTATTCTCTTCCTTTGATCTCCATGGGCATCCGGTTGTTTTGTGATTTGTTCCTAAACACCAATTGCAGCATGTAGTGGTTTTGTCCAAGCACTTTTCACCATTTCCCTCCATTCTTCAAGACCTGGTTAGGGTTCCTTGAAGCCTGCTCTGATACCAATTGAAAACTACTAGAGGGGGGGTGAATAGAGTTTTATAGATAATTTAACAATTATTGAACTCAAACAACCACAATGAAAATATTGGACAAGGAGACACAAGGTTTAGAGTGGTTCCAACTATAGCAAATACTATAGCCGTCAATCCACTACCCGGTTGCTTACCCAACCGGGATTTGAAAAGAAATTTATTTTATTACCTCTTCAAGGAATTTACATAAAATACAATCTCTTTTTCTAAACCCTTCAAGCAGCCTTCACCTAGAAGTAATCGCCAACCTTGAAGCAGCCTTCCCTTGAAGTAGATGCACCAACTCCCGTTGCACCAGCCTTCTGAAGTAGCTTCCCTTGCGATAGCCTTCTTGAAGTAGCTTGAAGTCCCCTTCTCCACCTGAGAAGTCAACCCTCTCCAATCCGCAGCCTCCAACCCTAGGAGTAGCAAGAAGAGTACAAAAGATAAACAGGAACAAGAAAGAAAAAGGAAATTACAACTTATCCTTTAAGCCCGAGGCTTGATATGCCTAGATCAAGCGTAAGATCTCCTAGCCAAGTATATGAACTTGTGATTGCTGTGGGTAGGAGAATCTAGCCTATAGGACACGAGATTGAGCTAAGATGAATGTAGGCCAATGATCACAGTGCTCAAATTGCTTGCAAAAGATTGCTCAAGTATGCTCAAGTGTATTCTCAAGTGTAACAAGTGAATTCTAGTGTCCTATGGCTTGTCCTATTTATAGGAATGGCCTAAGTATGCTTAAGGACGTTCTAGACAACTTCTAGGGGTTTCTAAGTGCTTAACTATCCGTTAGGTACAAAGTTGTTGCTTTAACAACGGCTAATTAATTTATTCTGCAGTTGCTGTCAGAGACCATCTCGGTCGACAAATGGTCGACCGAGACACCTACTCGGTCGAAGTTTTGTCGACCGACAGGCTCTCTGGAACAAGTGATTTGCAACGTCTTTCTTCAACTACCAACTAACTTGTCTGTTGTGTCTAACGGCTACTTTGGATCTTTCTCGGTCGAGAAGATGGTCGACCGAGAGTGTCTCGGTCGAGGAGTTCGTCGACCGAGAATGATCATGTTTCAAGGTTTCAATTTAAGCACTAATTATATGTGTGAGTGTGCAAAGGTGATTCTATTCAAATGGGATGACATGTCTAACTATGGTGTTTGGCTAGGGAAAATCTAACGCTTGATTTACATGCAAATCTAAGTACTTGTACATTATATATTTGTACAAGTTTTACAACATTGATTACATTGCATGAAAATATAACTAAGTAAGCTCTTGGATTTTCCCTTGCTATTTTGTCATCCTGCACACTCAAGTAGCTCGTTAGATTAATAAGAATGAAATGTTTGTCATCATCGAAACAAAGGGATTTATCATAATATCTAATTTATCCAACACATTCCTCTGTACTGTAGGTTGTCTTGTTGATGTTAGAGAAGGAAAACTGACCATCAGAGTGGGAGATGAAGAACTTGTGTTCTCTATTTATGATGATACGAAAGCACCCAACTCAAAGGAGTATCTTTGTCTTATAGATACCATTGATACACTGCTTGAGGAAGAAAAAAATTCTGTTGAGAAGTTTCTTGATGATTTTAAAGAGAAGATAACGAAGAAGACACAAAAGTCACCTTCAATGAGGAGAATCCTGAAGCCTTGAAGATTCCAACAAGTGAGGAAGAATCAAAGGAGAATGAGGAAAATAACACCATCACTCCAAATAAACATGTTAATTAAAACCCCTCCCACCAGGGTTGAGGTACGCTTTCTTAGGCCCAAATTCCACCTCTCCAGTTATTATAAATTCTGAATTGAATGAAGAGCAAGAAGAATTTTTTTTGAATGAACTTAGAAGCTATAAAGATGTAATAGGATACTCAATTGATGACCTTAAAGGAATTAACCCAACTATTTGTATGCATCGTATAGCTTTAGAAGAAAATGCCAAACCTAGCATAGATCCTCCAAGAAGACTAAATAAAAATTTGATGGAAGTTGTTAAAAAGGAAAATTTTAAACTCAAAGATACATGAATTATATATCCCGTCAGTGACAGTCCTTGGGTGATCCCTATACATGTCGTACCAAAGAAGCGAGGAACTATTGTAATAAAAGGGGAAAGTGATGAATTAATTCAAACAAGAATCGTCACTGGATGGCGAATGTGTATTGATTATAGAAAATTAAATAAAGCCACTAGAAAGGACCATTTCCCCTTGCCTATTATTGACTTGATGTTGGAAAGACTTGCCCATCACTCTTAATTTTGCTAATTGACGGGTATAGAGGGTTCTTACAAATTCCTATCTACCCACCCGATCAAGAAAAGACCACTTTCACATGCACCTATGAGTCGTATGCTTATATGAGGATGCCTTTTGGGCTTTGTAATGCACCTGCTACCTTTCAAAGGTGTATGATGGCAATATTATCTGACTGTATTGAAAAGATTATGGAAATATTTATGGATGGCTTTAATGTTTATGACAACTCTTTTGATGAATGTTTGTTGAATCTAACTAAAGTTTTACATAGATGTCAACAAGTCAACCTCATTCTTAATTATGAGAAGTGCCATTTTATGGTGCAAACAAGGGTTGTACTAGGCCATGTCATTTCAAACAGGGGAATTTAAGTGGATAAGGCAAACATAGAAGCAATTGAAAAGATGTCGACTCCAACAAATGTTAAAGAAGTTCATAGTTTTTTGGGACACTTAGGGTTCTACAGAAGATTCATAAAGGACTTCTCTAAGATTGCAAAGCCTCTATGTTCCTTGCTAGCCAAATATAGTGAGTTTTTATTTGATGATGACTTCCATATAGCCTTCCGTACACTAAAGGATGCTCTAATTTCAACCATCGGATTGGAGTGCTCCTTTTGAAGGAATGTGTGATGCAACCGATTATGCTATAGGAGAAGTTCAAGGGCAGAGGAAAGATAACAAACTCCATGCCATCCACTATGAAAGTAAGACCTTAGACGATGCATAGATCAATTATGACACAACTAAGAAAGAGATGCTTGCTATAGTCTATGCTTTTGATAAGTTCAAACAATACCTAGTGGGTTCCAAGGTCATTGTGTACATGGACCATGCTGCAATTAGGTACCTTATGAGCAAGAAGGATGTCAAACCTTGCTTCATCTGTTGGATACTACTATTACAGGAGTTTGACTTGGAAGTCAAAGATAAGAAAGGATAGAAAATAATGTAGTTGATCACCTCTCACGTATATCAACTAGTGTTGAAGACAAGGTTCTAATTGATGACAATTTGCCTATTGAGAAGCTATATGTGGTAAACTCTCTTGCTATGCCATGGTTTGCTGATTTTGCAAATTATCTAGCTACCGGATGCCTTCCCCTTGAATTCACATACCAATAGAAGAAAAAGTTCCTTCATGATGTCAAATTCTATTATCGGGATGATCCCCTATTGTATAAGCAATGTGCATATGGGCTTATTAGGAGATGCATTCGCAATAAAGAGATTGCAAGTGTGATTTTAGATTGTCATTCTCTTCTTATGGTGGACACTTTGGAGTGGATAAGACTGCAACCAAGATTCTTCAAGCATATTTCTATTGGCCAACTCTATTTCGTGATGCACACACATTTGTTAAAGCTTGTAACAAGTGTCAAAGATCTGGAGGGATTTTAAAGAAGGACAAGATGCCATTGAATTCAAGCTCAGAGATAGAAGTCTTCGATGTGTGGGACATAGATTATATGGGCCCTTTTACATCCTCATGCAACTACAAGTTCATCCTAGTAGCATGTGACTATGTATCCAAGTGGGTAGAAGCAATCCCCACTCAATCACCAGATGCCAAATCTGTGATAAAACTATTTTAGAAGACTATTTTTCCCAGGTTTAGAGTCCCAAGAGAAATCATATCTAATAGTGGCATCCATTTCAATGAAAGAAACTTCAACAACCTACCCAACAAGTATGGAGTGAAGCACAAGGTGTCCACACCTTATCATCCTCAAACGTCCAATCAGGTGGAAATTTTTAATAGGCAACTAAAACCACTATTAGAAAAGACCGTCTTCATCTCAAGAAAGGATTAGGCATTGAAACTAGATAATGCACTATGGGCGTATAGGCGGCTTTCAAGACTCTAATTGGCACGACTCCATTCAAGCTAGTTTATGACAAATCTTGTCACTTACCTATAGAATTGGAGCATAGAGAACTATGGGCGATCAAATTCCTCAACTATGATATAAAGAAAACAAGGGAGAAAAGATTGATACAACTCTAGGAGCTTAAAGAACTCATAATGGATGCGTATGAGAATGCAAAGATCTATAAAGAAAAGACAAAGAGGTGGCATGACAAAAGAATCAAAGTCAAAGAATTAAAAGAAGGAGACCAAGTTCTATTGTTCAATTGTAAACTTAAATTCTTTCCAGGGATACTAAGATTTAAGTGGTTTGGACCATTCTTAGTCTTAAAGGTCTATCCCTATGGGACAATAGAGCTTCAAGGGGAGCAATCAACATTCAAGGTTAATGGATATAAATGCAAGTTGTACACTGACGAGGAAGAGATTGATAAGGGATCCTCTTGCTCCCTCCAAGATGCATGATTCAAGAGATGAAGAGTCTTACTCTAGACTTTAAATAGAGGAACTTGTGGGAGTTCACCCCACATTAGGATAGATTTCTTTCTTTAGTTTCAATCAAGAACATTTTTCATTTCCATAAATAACTTGTCATTGATGAATGTAATAATATAGACCCTCATAGACTTATATCATCGTCTTTGCAGGTGCTGACCAAAAGAAGACAAATATTGTAGAAATTCAGGAAGACACAACGTGTAACATACTAGATCTCAGACCCTACCCTGGAAGTTGACATTTTGGACTTATCCAAACAAGGTTAAAGTTTAGACCTAAATAGATGTTTAGTATAACCCCAATGAGCTCATGCATGTATATATCACCTTAATGTAACCTAATGTTCTAACATTAATCTTAGGTTTATAATGGATACATCAAATATGTCACATAACTCGTTTTGGTGGTAATACGAAGATAAGAAACTTAATTGGATGAATAATTTAGATAATGGGTCGTTAATGGGCCATATGACATATCTCATAAAAATAAGTCTCAAAAGTGGAAACAAACTTCAAATTCAAAATCTACATATCAAAATTAGCATACATGTCAAATTTCATCTAATTTGGACCACCTTAAAATATTAGGATATGTTTAGGAGAGAGAAAATGAGTAAAAGGCATAAGTAATGATAATGTGATTATATAACTTAAAAATATGTAAATAATGTCCAATTCATATTCAACACATCAAAGATAACTTGTGGATGAAGTTTGGTCCAATTTGGATGTTGTTTGTGCAAGTTATGCAATTTTAGGTACATTCTTGACTTTTCTGCAATTTACCCAATTGGGAGGTTTTCTTTGCAAATTGTCACATGAAATATAATCCTTATATATTCCCTTACCATTCTTGAGTTTTTGAACCATAGGGCACCTAGTTTCACCTTGGTTTGAAAGTGTTTCTTTCCAAGGGCATTTTAAGGATTACTCTCTTTATAAATGAGCTTATCTTTAGAAGCTATCAACCAATGGGGTTATTTCTTTGATTGGAGGTCGGTTGTGATGGCCTATAAGTGTCCATAAACTGACATTTGATATTCAAGAAGCCTCTATGAGCTGTCCTATTGCATGGCCATGAAATCCCTAGGCTAAGGACACATGGAAAGCTCCATGGACACCTCATGCTTGACTTCTTCCTTATCCATAAAGGTTTGCATGTCCATAGGCACCCTTAGCATTGGACACATGGAAAGTAACTTGACACCTCATGATTGACTTCTCCCTTATCCATAAAGGCTTGCATGTACATGGACAACCTTATACATGACACATGGAAAATCTCATAGACACCTCATACTTGACCTCTTTCTTTATATAGCCATATCTACCCCTTCCCAACTCCAAATTCAAAAACTCTTGCTCTTCTTTCTTTCCTCTAGATTAGAGTATAACTCCTACTCTATTTGGCAACGAGGTTACAGTCCCAAGGTAAAAGAAGGTGCCTACCTTGGTGAAGAAGGCTCCTAGGGTTCCAAATTTGCTCTATTTAGGGTTTCTAAAGCTCCTCCTTGGTTATTTCGACCAAAACTACTAAGTTTTCTCCTTTCCTTCCCTATTTTCATGTTGTTAGTCTTCCTTCCACCTTCCTCCAGGTTTAAACCATGACCTTCCATGGTTAAACCCCACCTAGAACCCATAAACACCTCATCTCCATGCTCTTTTGTTAGGGTTTTTCACCTCTAAAGTGGAGAAGGTGCTTCTTGCTTGAGATAGGAGCTTTGTTGGAGAAGCCAAACTCTCTAAGCTTGGGAACCTTACTTATTAAACATGTCCACCTTCCCTAGAGGTTCTTTGGAGGCCTAGGCTTGACTTGGACTATTTTGACTCTAAAGTTGAGGTATGACGTATCCCCTATTCTTCTATGTTGAGCAATTCACCTATGCTTATTCATTCTCTTTGTCCTATGGACATTAGCCTATACACAATGTCTTTTCTTTTGAAAATCATGGTTCGTGTGAACTAACTTATTTGATATTGATCACATGATCTGGATATTCTTTTGAATTCTTATCTTATGCTTTGTTCATGATGGAACTCTAAAAGATGACGTGATGTCTTTTGCCCACTTATGAGGTGGATGTATATGTTGGTCACTTATGTGGTGACTAGTTTATATAATCTGACTATACTTTCTAGTTTCCTCTACATTTAACATGCTATGTGATTCAGTAGAGTAATTGCATTGGTTTTTATGGCAGATGTGTTATTTCCTACCGAGCAGATGTGATATTTCCTGCTCTTTTGGGATGGAAAAGAACCTCATACCCAGAGAAAGATGTGTAATTCTTGGTCCATATTTTATATATTTGGGAGATTGGCAGTATTCCTTTCTCTATTAGGTTTCAAGTTTATGAGACTTGGTCGCCTTTGTGTTTATATTGTTCTAGGGCTATGTTTATCTTACATGCATGCAAGTTGATGATATGGGGTGCATGCCCTAATTCTTTACATGTGCTTGTGTGGCACAATCTTTATGTTTTATTAATGGCAAGTATTCTTTTGTTATCATATGATTTCAATTCCTTTTCTCTTGATACCCATTTGGGTGGTCCTTATCCTTTCTATGGGAAGCCTTTTATATTTGATGTCCTTTATTCCATATATTGCTCAATTTCCTATTTAGTATGCACATACCAGCCTTTGCTGATGTCATCTATTTTCTCTTCTTGTTGGGGTATGCTTCCAACCCTAGGTGAAGGACTTGGATGACAAGGCATGAAGTTTTGGACTAGCTTAAGGAGTTAAAGATTAGAGACAAAGTTGTTATGGTTTAGATTTCCCTCTGGTTAGATCCTTATGTTGTATCATACATGTAAACCCTTATGGGATATTATGATGTACTTTTGTAATCTTTTGTGAAAATTGAATAGAGTCAACATTTTTATTGTGCTTCTCTACTTTGGTTGTTTTGAATACCATTTATCGAAGTTTGAAAATTTTGCACCTATTCTAGCATACCTTTGAGTGTGTTTGGAATGGATGTTTTATTCTTCAAATTTATTTTAGTAAGGGGGTGATCCCGCCTCCTTACAACATGGTATCAGAGCTCATGGTAGTCTGAATCTAACTATTTCAATTTTGTCTCCCTAGTTAGAATACTTGCCTTACCTTTAAGTGACATGTTTGCCCTAGAGTTTATCAATAGATGATGAAGGGTTGATTTTGGATCATATAGTTTCACATTAGAATAATGATGAATAGATCCTTATAATACTTACAAGTAAAAGATGCATAAGTAACCATAGTAACTTGAGGTTGTTTAGCTTGGCCTTTAGGAAGCTACTAGGATATGAAGTTGAAAGCAAAGGTGTCTAGAAAGGATCAGGGTTCAGGGGGTGGCAATATTTTCCTCCGCACCACTAGCTTGGTTTACGAGGACTTCTGAATCCATATGATACCGGCCTGGCCTGAGCTGATATGAATTATTCAAAATAGCATGCTTTTAGGCAATAGTAGCCTTAGACATCTATATGATTTATCTTTAGGGACCCTAATATGTTGAACTAGTCTCCTAGGTGTAATGACTTGTTTGAGGATGGATACCCAATATAGTTCCCTTATGACCCATAGAACCACATGTTTGGATAGTTATCCCTAGAACCTAGACTTTGAAATTTGGTGTTTAGTAAGCAATCAAAGTGTGTAGTGAAGCATGATGGATCTGGTATATGGTCTAGTTAGACTCACCCTTTTACCTCTAGATTAGTTTATCTTGGTAGGTTAAATCCTTTACGGGGTGGTGAATAAGTTGTTTTCTTATATGTGGATGTTATGATTTCGAGGACAAAATCCCTTTAAGGGGTGGTGTGTTGTAACATACTAGATCTTGGACCCTACCCTGGAAGTTGACATTTTAGACTTAGCCAAACAAGGTTGAAGGTTAGACCTAAATATATGTTTAGTATAACCCCAATGAGCTAATGCATGTATAGATCACCTTAATGTAACCTAATGTTCTAAAATTAATCTTAGGTTTATAATGGATATATATAATATGCCGCATAACTCATTTTGGTGGTAATATGAAGATAAGAAACTTAATTGGATGAATAATTTAGATAATGGGCCATATGACATATCTCATTAAAATAAGTCTCAAAAGTGGAAAAAAACTTCAAATTCTAAATCTAGATATCAAAATTAGCATACATGTCAAATTTCATCTAATTTGGACAACCTTGAAATATTAGGATAAGTTTAGGAGAGATAAAATGAGTAAAAGGCATAAGTAATGAATAATGTGATTATATAACTTCAAAATATGGAAATAATGGGAAATTCATATTCAACACATCAAAGATAACTTGTGGATGGAGTTTGGTCCAATTTGGATGTTGTTTGTGCAAGTTATGCAATTTTAGGTACATTCTAGACTTTTCTACAATTTACCCAGTTGGGAGGTTTTCTTTACAAATTGTCACATGAATTATAATCCTTATATATTCCCTTACCATGATCGAGTTTTTGAACCATAGGGTGCCTAGTTGCACCTTGGTTTGAAGGTGCTTCTTTCCAAGGGCATTTTAAGGATTACTCTCTTTATAAATGAGCTTATCTTTAGAAGCTATCAACCAATGGGGTTAAGGTCTTTAATTAGAGGTCGGTTGGGATGGCCTATAAGTGTCCATAAACCAACATTTGATATTCAAGAAGCCTCTATGAGCTGTCCTCTTGAATGTCCATGAAGATGGAAAGCTCCATGGACACCTCATGCTTGACTTCTTCCTTATCCATAAAGGTTTGCATGTCCATAGGCACCCTTAGCATTGGACACATGGAAAGTAACTTGAAATCTCATGCTTGAATTATTCCTTATCCATAAAGGCTTGCATGTCCATGGACACCCTTATACATGACACATGGAAAGTCTCATAGACACCTCATACTTGACCTCTTTCTTTATATAGCCATATCTACCCCTTCCCAACTCCAAATTCAAAAACTCTTGCTCTTATTTCTTTTTTGTAGCTTAGAGAATAACTCCTACTCTGTTTGGCCATGAAGTTGCTATCGCAAGGTAAAAGAAGGTGCCTACCTTGGTGAAGAAGGCTCCTAGGGCTCCAAATTTGTTCTATTTTGGGTTTCCAAAGCTCCTCCTTGGTTATTTCGACCGAAACAAGTAAGCTTTCTCCTTTCCTTCCCTATTTTCATGTTGTTAGTCTTCCTTTCACCTTCCTCCAAGTCGAAACCATGACCTTCCATGGTGAAACCCCACCTATAACCCATAAAAACTTCATCTCCATGTTCTTTTGTTAGGGTTTTTCACCTCGAAAGTGGAGAAGGTGCTTCTTGCTCGAGATAGGAGCTTTGTTGGAGAAGCCAACCTATCTAAGCTTGGGAACCTTACTTATTGGACCTGTCCACCTTCCCTATAGGTTCTTTGGAGGCCTAGGCTTGACTTGGACTATTTAGACTCTGAAGTTGAGGTATGATGTATCCCCTATTCTTCTATGTTGAGCAATTCACCTATGCTTATTCATTATCTTTGTCCTATGGACATTAGCCTATACACAATGTCTTTTCTTTTGAAAATCATGGTTCATGTGAACTAACTATTTGATATTAATCATGTGATCATGGATATTCTTTTGAACTCTTATCTTATGCTTTGTTCATGATGGAACTCTAAAAGATGACATGTGATGTCTTTTTCTCACTTATGAGGTGGATGTATATGTTGGTCACTTATGTGGTGACTAGTTTATATATTCTGACTATACTTTCTACTTGCCTCTACATTGAACATGCTATGTGATTCAGTAGAGTAATTGCAATGGTTTTTATGATAGATGTTTTATTTCCTGCCAAGCATATGTGATATTTCCTGCTCTTTTGGGATGGAAAGGAACCTCATACCCAGGGCAAGATGTGTGATTCTTGGCCCATGTTTTATATATTTGGGAGATTGGCAGTATTCTTTTCTCTTTCAGGTTTCAAGTTTATGAGGCTTAGCCACCTTTGTGTTTATATTGTTCTAGGGATATGTTTATCTCACATGCATGCATGTTGATGATATGGGGTGTGTGCCCTAATTCTTTACATGTGCTTGTGTGGCACAATCTTTATGTTTTTTTAATGGCAAATATTCTTTTGTTATCATATGATTTCAATTCCTTTTCTCTTGATACCCATTTGGGTGGTCCTTATCCTTTCTATGGGAAGCCTTTTATATTTGATGTCCTTTATTCCATATATTGCTCAATATCCTATTTAGTATGCGCATACCAGCCTTTGCTGATGTCATATATTTTCTCTTCTTGCTGGGGTATGCTTCCAACCATAGGTGAAGGACTTGGATGATAAGGCATGAAGTTTTGGACTAGCTTAAGGAGTTGAAGCTTGGAGACAAAGTTTTTATGGTTTAGATTTCCCTCTACTTAGATCCTTATGTTGTATCATACATGTAAAGCTCAATATCCTATTTAGTATGCACATACCAGCCTTTGTTGATGTCATCTATTTTCTCTTCTTGCTGGGGTATGCTTCCAACCCTAGGTGAAGGACTTGGATGATAAGGCATGAAGTTTTAGACTAGCTTAAGTAGTTGAAGCTTGGAGACAAAGTTTTATGGTTTAGATTTCCCTCTACTTAGATCCTTATGTTGTATCATACATGTAAACCCTTATGGGATATTATGATGTACTTTTGTAACCTTTTGTGAAAATTGAATATAGTCAACATTTTTATTCTGCTGCTATACTTTGGTTGTTTTGAATACCATTTATTGAAGTTTGAAAATTTTGCACCTATTCTAGCATACATTTGTGTGTGTTTAGAATGGATGTTTTATTCTTCAAATTTATTTTAGTAAGGGGGTGATCTCGCCTCCTTACACAGTGTGTCTTTATTTGAACACGTCGTGCCCAACACTCATAGATAAATGAACTGAGTAAAACTCCTGAACACACGACATGTTCAATTTTTGAGATGGCGTGTATGGTCTCTGAAGTTAGTCGTTAGAAGCTCACACGACGTGGTTTTTAATTGAAGATGTCGTGTCCATTTGTTCATTTCGAAGGAAGGTTTTTTTGGAACAACACACAACATGTCTTTGTTTGCACACGTCGTGTCAATATCTGGTTGAGAGGATCAAGAAAACACCTGGAAGTTGACACAGCATGTTTTAAATCAGACACAATGTGTACCAAAGTTCATTTCATAAGCCTAATTTTTCTAGAGAAACACACGTATCCACCCCTGGCTCCGTTGCCACTCGGCTTCACTCAAGCTCTGCCCTCATCCCCATAGAGGAAGGCAACTCCGTCGCCACCTCCACCATTGGGATCTACTTCTTCACCAGCTAGAGAAGACACACCGTGAGAATTCGAAGTCACGCTGTGTAAAGAAATTGTCTTCCCCAACCTCTGGACACCACTTATCTCCAGGTACACATCGTGTCCTCCTAAAGACACGTCGTGTCCATCTCTTCATTCTTCCACCTTTCAGTCAGAAGACACGTCGTGTCCATAATTAGACACATCGTGTCCCATGCTGTTTTAGCAAGTTCTCAAAACCAATGGTGTCTGTTAAGCAAACGTCAAACCACAGGCATGGACCAAGTTCATCCTCAACCCCTTCTTGTGTCTCCACAACCCAGTTTAGGGTGACTCCAGAGGAAGACCCCACATACCAATTCCTTATTTCTCATAGGGTCCTCCCTACACATTTTTCTTGCAATTAGACCATGGGAGATTTGGGATTCAAGAATGAAGTCAAAGAACATATGAAGGAAGTGGGTCTCATTACATATGTTGCATGGTAACAAACACATACCCTCTCCTCATTTATGAATTTCTTAGTACTCTTACAATTGAGGATGATATGAGGAATAGGATTGAACCTTTTGCCATCATCACCTTCCGCTTGTTGGGGCAAAACTTCAGAATTACTTTCAAAAGATTCTATGAGCTCTTAGAATGCCATCATGAGGGTGCATTGTCTTACCCTCCAGCTTTTGAAAGCAATGTCTTCTAGAGTAAGATCACTGATGTAGAGTACCATGAAGCCAAGAAGTCCAGGGAAACGACTATCCATAACCCAATCTTCAGATATATCCACCGCCTTCATAGCACATGTGTCTTTTCTAAGAAAGAAACCCAAGGCGTGTCCGGGAGGCATGATTTATTATTTTTGTGGGCTAAGGTATATGATTTTTATATCAATGCAGGATACTTCATTTTGAGTAGGTTCTTGGACATTAAGAAGATCAAAAAGAGAGAATTTGGAGACAACATGTGTGGGGGATTAATCACCCACCTGGACATAAAACTTGGTGTAGACCTAACTGGTCTAGAGGCTACACCAGGTAAGAACCTAGTGGATACCCAATATCTGATTTCTGTAGGTTTGATTTCTAAGGTCCACAATGATGATGCAAAGTTTAGGCAATATTTTGATAATGATCAATTCAATGAGATGCCTGACTTGGAGATCATAACCTTAAAAAATAAAGACAACTAGAAGTTCGACCTTAGTGGCCAAGATGATGATGCAGATGCCCCTGAAGATTAAGCTACTCCAAATGCACCTTCCGTAGCAACCACAACTCAGCCTCCACCTCCCTCCACCGACACTCAGACTGAGTACACTTGGTATATGCCTGATGTTAGGCACATATATGGCTAGGTTTAGTAGTGTTTTGACCATCTGGATAGCCGTCTCGATCTAATGGGTTAGCAATACTCAGTGATGCATGAGATGGTCCAACGCACAAATATGTGGCACATCTCTCAAACCCACTATCCAATGCCTCAGCCTCACCAGCCTGCACCTGCTCTGTTGTAGCCCAAGCCTACTCCACAACCCATGCCGGTTGACATTCTTGACGAAGATGACTTTCTCAACCAGTACTTCACTACTGGTCATGAGGGCACTAGCCCTTCTTACTGATATCCTCCATGATAGGTAACCAGTTTCTTCTACCTTAGGTTTGACTGATGCAATGAGGACACTACAAATTTCAAGCTTAGGGGGGTGCAACCGGTCGGTAATGTAGTTGTAGTTGTTTAGTCATTTTCATTATCTTTTCTCTACTTCTCTAGTTCTTGTTTTTAATTTTTTCTTTTCTCATGGCAAGTTTAGTATGATGTGAGGCTTATCATGTGTAATGAATTGTTTTTCCTACTAGTTTGAACTATCTTATCCATCCTTATGAGAACTATCATTTGAATAAATTTTAAAAGAGCATGCATGAATCAAATGAAACTTTATGGCACTCAACATGTGCTTAATTTCAGATTTATGTTTGTAGCCTGAATTTTCATCTTTTTCATCCTAGATTTCCTAATACATGTAATTGGTAACAAACTTTGTGAATATGTCAACTTTGATACACTACCTAGAACACAGATGCCTTTTCCAAACCTTTAGTGATTTTACAACCACCTCTTTTTACTGAAAGATTTCCAAATCAAATGAATGAAATCTAGCTAATGTTGCAATTTAGTTAACTCTCCTTTGTTCTGTGAAAAATAAGTGAAACACAAGACAAATTAAACACAAGACCAATTAAAATTTCCTTTTGGTTCACTTCACCTTGATTACCACATAAAAGATGACTAAAACCACCCACATGTCATACTAACCTAGTGTAAGTCTGATCTGGCCATGACATTTAGGTGATATGTCCTAAAAAGAGGGTAAAATACCCCAACCAGCACTCCTCGTCTGCATAACCCTACATTAGCACCCGAGTGCCAGAATCCCCTAATCCAATATCACATCTTTTGGGAAAACAAGGAGAGAAAGCTAAATTTTGTTAACATTAGCTATGATTTCATCTTTTGCATCCTTAATAGGTGAAAGTTTTGGTAGCAGATTCATTGTTTGTTTGGATCGGTCACCCAAGTTCCGTTTAGTGTTGCCTAATTGACTATTTCATTTAATGCATTACCACCCTTGCTGAACTTAAAATTTTCTTCTTGGACGTCTATGTTGAAATTAAGGCTATGAATATAAACCTGAGGATTATGGTTGGTTTGGCCTTGTTTACATCCTTCATTTCATTTGATCTACGCATGAACTTGGCAATTCCTTCATTTGTGTTTCTATCCTCTTTTTGCTTGAGGACAAGCAATAATTCAAGCTTAGGGGGATTTGACGTGCGCATCTCATATCTACTTTTTGCATACATTCACACACAAATTCAGTTCATTTTGCCTTCCATTTAGACTCTAATCATACTTAAATTGCCATCTTTTAGTTACTTTACTTGTTGCATGATGTTGATCATATGTACACGTCAAAAATGACAAAATGAAGATAATCCAACCCAAATCCGACCTTAGTTGGATCCCCCATTGATTTGCAGCTGACTCAGAGTTAACCTTGAAGAAACAAAAAAAGACACGCCGTGTCTGATTTAGAACATGACATGTAACTTTCCAGAAAGGGGTCACAAAGCAAAGAATACACCGTGTGTTATTTAACACACATGCATGTAAGTTTCCAGAGGCCTTCATGCTCAAACTGCAGAGCAAAAGACACGACATGTCCTTATTAAGACACAACATGTCTGCACGTTTGAAGGCCAACTTCAACTTTCTACTAATGCACACAGTCATGTGTTTATTAGCACACAATGTGTGCTATTTGCCAAGTTTGACTCCAGTAGCAGCTACACGATGTGTCGCTACTAGAACATGCTATGTACTTATCGCAAGGAAACAGTTCAGCAGCCAGTTACACGATGCCACATGACATGTCTTCACAAAGACACATCATGTCTTTACCAGTTTCCTGCATATTTCAGTAGCATTCGCCCCTCATTTTAAAAATCAGTGCAGCCATTTGGGCCAGTTATCACTCGTCATTGGAGACACTTTTCGACTAGAAGAAGTTCTAGAGCAAGAGAAGGGAAAATTTGGGGAGAAAGGAGAGGTTTCTTGGCAAAGAACCTCCATTCTTCACCATTTCTTCTCCAAAAGCTACAACATAGCTTTTCTTCTCATTCAAGCTTCTCGGGAGGGAAGATTGTCTGTATTGGAGTAGATTCAAGGGTGGAATTTTATCCTCTAGTCAGAGTTCTACTCCTCTTGACTTCACTTTTGGTTCCCTTTGCTCTTTTTTCTCTTTAGCTATGCAAAACTCTAAAAACTATGTAATGTACTTGTGTTTCTCCATTATGTGGAGCAAGACCTTCTTCTTGGGCAAGAGAGAGTAACTCCCATGCCATTACTCATGTGAACTCGGAATTTATACTGAATGTTATTTAATTTGCTTCTCCATGAGTTCCTACGATGTTTTGATGCTTGTATGCTTAGATGGCCACCTTTTATACATGTTTTATGCGTCCTTATGCTATTTGGGAGGATGTATGAGGGAGTAAGGAGTGGATCTCATGGCAACATGTTCTTGACCACAGGAGTGGCTAGAAAATATTGAGGGTTCAAGGTTGTGTTTGAATCTAAGCATAGACACAAAGGTGTTATGCGAAGATGAGAACTGTCTCATGTCACAGGGAGGTGCATGATGATGGCAACCTCCTTGCATATTGATGACATGCTTTAATTTCAGAGTTGCACATGATGTGATGGTATGGTGGTGAAATCTTATGTACAAGACTTTCTAAAATATGATTTCAACCTTAATTTAAGTCCCTTTGTTGTTTACTTGACTTAGTTAGTTGCAATCAAACTCTACTATTGTAATCCAACTTAGATTGTTGAAAATTAGTTCTTTTGTGCCTAGCAAGCCTAGATCCCTATGGTTCGACCTCGACGACAATTGATCCCATACACTTATAGGTGATTGACGAGTTGAGATATAAAATTTAAAACTCATTTACATTAGGCAATCAACATTCATGAAAGATGCCATCCAACAACTTTCTTCCAAGGTGGATAACATTAATATTCACACCAAGATGTTGGAGAACCATATTGCAACAAGCTCTAGACAATCAAGGATCATCTTTTGGATCCTTCCCCAGTCAACTAGTAATGAATCCAAAGGAAACATGCAAATCAGTGACACTAAGGAATGGAGCACTGACAAGAGGATCGTCACCACCTTCAAGGAGGAAATCTGAGGAAGTTATTTACACAACTACATAGGAGATTGCTGAAAACCAACAAAAGAAATTTGTTGGAAATTTACAACAAGGTGACTCTTCTTACAAGCATAATGTTCCTTTCCCTCATAGGTTTGCTAACAAAAAAGATGATGCAAAGTTCAACAAGTTTATGGATATCTTGAACAAGCTGTATGTAAATCTTCCTTTAGTTAAAGTGATAGTCGAGATGCCTTCTTATGTCAAGTTTTTAAAAGACATTCTCACAAGGAGAAGGAGGCCCGGTCAAGCTGAAACTATTATGTTATATGAAAGGATAAGCTCTTATTGACTTGAGAGTTATATATTGCCCATATTAACCATTCCATTCCTATGTATCTAATATATTTGTTCAAGATTGATTTTAGGCTTTAAGTACATGAAAAGGATCAAATTACACAAGCCCTAGCTTGTTCAAGTTTAAGTCAAATGCAATGCAAATGTGCATTTTAGGATATCACTCTAAATGACCTTAGTTGATTTTTGTAATGACTTGTATTGATGATATGACTTGTAACTAAGATAAAAAAAATTAGGGACACTTAATTCCAACATTTGATCACTCAAATGTCAATTTAGAAAATTTATCACAGGTTATTTATCAGTCGAGTTGGAAACTTGACCGATCCAGTGATGGATTTTCTGGAGAGACCAATTGGTCGAGTTACACACTCACAGAACTTGACCGACTGACTCACTGAGCAAAACTGATTTTAGCTCATTGGTAGAGTTTCCTAGAACAAACTCGCCCGATAGTTTGAAAATTGGCTTTGTCATTTAGTGGATTAGTCGAGTTACCTTTATTGAAACTCGATCAAATGTACTGTACGGAACATGTAGAAAAAGTGATTATAACCATTGGTGAGTTGTTTTGAGAGAACAGATCTGTTACAACTTGGAAAATGGCTATATTTCACCCTTAAGTGATCCTACACTCAAAGGAACACCCCAACTATAAATAGGATCCCTTGGAGTTCATTCCAAGTTTGCTCATTCATGCTATTCTAAGTCCTTGCTATAATTGAGTGTGCTGCAACTCCTTGAGCCCCTTTCTCTCTCTAGTTTACACAACATTTTGTGATTATGAGTGAGTTAGGCCAGATGTAAGAGAGCTACTTCCTTGTGCTTGTAAAACTCTCATTCCATTCCATCTTCCCTACCCCTTTCCTTAAAGAAGTAAAGGTGAAGTAAGCTACTCCGAGTGAAGGTCGATTTGTTGCTGTTCTTCTTCAAGGTTGAAGAAGAGGTGAAGATCTTCTCTAGGTGAAGGAGAAGGTAAAGGTTGAAGATCTAAGAAGAGTGGGCAATCCCTTGAAGGCTGAAGACTTGTGAAAGAGTAGGTAAGTCCTTGAAAGAAGGCGAAAGACTCTTGCAAAGTGGGTAAGTCCTTGGTAAGGTTGAAGACTCTTTGTATTGGATAGGTAAGTCCTTTGGTTGTTCTTATGTTGTAACTCTTATTGGTGAATATATAGATGAAATAACTTTCAAAGTCCTAGAAGTTGACCTCTATAGGTAGTGGATTTAATCTCTCCTAATTTGGAGAGTGGAACCACTCTAAATGACCTTGTCTAAGTGTTTTTTTCATTTTCTCTCATCCTTGCTATGCCTGTTAGTTAGGACTTCAAATTGCAGCTAAGCTTTTGGTTTTTTTTATATAATTTGAAGGTATAATCTATCTTGTGAGAATTTTTGAAGCTCTATTCACCCCCTTCTAGAGCCCTAGATCCAACAAGTGGTATCAGATCTTAGGATCTTCTCCAACAATCTCCCACGAGATGAGAAGATGGGTGACAACCTACTTGGTTCTCTCAACCTAGAGGTAAGCTTATCCATGCATCCTCCGATCTTCGACGACACCAACTTCCTCTATTGGAAGAGGCGCATGCAATTATACATTCAAGGAATGAACTTTGACATGTGGAAGGTGATGGTCACACCATACATGGAGCCAACCGGAGCTGTTGCAACATGGAGTGAAGTTGCACTTAAAGAATCCCAACTCAATGTCAAAGCCATAAACATCCTCTATGCAGCCCTTACCCCAACGAAGTTCAACCGCATCTCATCTCGGGACACCACCTATGAGATTTGGGACAAATTGTGCATCACTTATGAGGGCATAAAGAAAGTCAAGGAGGCTAATATCTACATGTTTAATAGCCTTCTAGAGAACTTTAAGATGGGTAAGAAAGAAGGGATTGCGGAGATGTACTCAAGACTCAATGTCATCATCAATGGGATGGCTGCTTTGGGCAACACTTTGGATAGAGGTGTAATCAATTCCAAGATCTTGAGGACTCTACCAAAGAAATGAGAGTCAAAAGTGACCTCCATTAAAGAAGTGAGGAGCCTTGGTGGCATCCCAACCAAAGAGCTCATTGGCAACCTCCAAGCTCATGAGCCAAGGCTTGACAAGTAAGAAGAAGAAGCCAATCAAGAAGAGAAGGAAGCTAAGAAGATCAAAGATAGTGCTTTCAAATCACAAGTGGAGGCGGTCATCCTTCAGCAACAACTTGCTTGCCGGACTTCTCCTTCCTCCTATAGTGAATATGATGGCCCAAGTGATCATGAATACAACTACATTAAGGGCAAGCACTTCAAGGGAAAGCAAGCCTCCTGCTCTACTCCTAGATGCTACAAGTGTGGACAAAAGGGACACTACAAGAGTGAATGTCCCATGTAAAGAAATTCACACCACAAGGGCATCTCAAAGAAGGAAGAAGAGTACAAGGAGAGAAAGTATAAGAGGAAGGACAAGAAGGATAAAAGACACAAGAATGCAACTCATGCAGCTTAGGAAGCTTCATCCTCAAGTAGATCAAGCTCCGAAGAAGATGGAGAGTGCCACCTTGCACTCATGGCCTCTACTAGTAAAGAAATTGGTGAGGTAAGCTTGCATGAGTTATCTAAGGAAGCTATTATTGATATGCTTGTTTCTACCCGTTCTTCTTTTGCTAAGTGTAAATCTAAAAGAAAAAGGTTAGGAAAAATTATTGATGATTTGTATGCTGACTGGCCTAAATCGCGCGTCCTAAAATTGGAGGCACATTTGAGGTAGTCGAGCCTTCACATTTATAACCCGAATCCTTCTAGGCCCCCGCAACTTTGTTTACGGGGTCGAAGTAGTCATACGGGGTCGAACACAGGGACAAGGTGGGTCGTGTTGACGACTCTGAATCGAAACTCTACACTCCGGTGGGTACAAAGAGATATTAAAGTTCCCCGAAGGGGAACAACAAGCTGTCACGATTAAATCAAAGAAAACTATCTCCAACTGGAGTTACAAGAAAGATTAGGATTTTGTCATTTAGCAGTTTTTAGGAATTTTCATGCAACAGAAAATAGAAAGATAAAATGCAGTTTAAGGCGTAATGCAAGGGATAAGACTTCAGCAAGACAAGCGGTAGCAGTAACACCCTGCACCCCTCCTCTCAGAGCGGGTGCCTCTAACCAAGCTTCAACACCCCTCTCGAGGTTGCTGGGCTCAAGTTAGAGTGGAATGATACTAAAACAACTCCGTTCCGGGCACTCTCGTACTCCAGAACCGGACCAAACACTAGAGCCACAACCCAACTCTCGAAGTAGTTGCGACGGGAAAGACGATTCAGTAGCTAAGCGAAACGCGATCCAAAACATGCAAGCTAGAGTTCAGATATCCAACACAACAGTTACCCAATCATAAGGCACCAAGCATTAAACAAATAGCAATTTAGCATTTCTATTTCCATAAGCAATAAGGGTCTTAATACAATGCATAAGCTAAGAATTTAAATAACAGAATTAAAGATAGATGTCACCTTCTTGATGTAGAAGAACGACAGACTACTGTAGCTCTCCTGCCCGATACCGGTCAGGAGCCAAGCCCGATACGGCAGTGTCGGGCGGCACCCCCTCTCGGGCAACGCCGACTGACGACTGACTGTATCGCTCAAGGACCCTGGCCGATACGCTCATGTCGTGCGGCGCACCCTCTCGGGCGGCACGCATGACGGGCGGAGCGTATCGGGTTCGATATCGTGTCGGGCAAAGAGCTACGAGTCTACTGTCGGGCACTCGTGTCGCTCATCTTCGCTGGCCGATATCGGCCCGTAGTGTCGCTCGGGGCAACACTAAGTGAACCATCCCTTCCCTCTCGGGATGAGGGAAAGCTCACCTAGTGTCGCCCGGCACAAGCACTAGAGTGCGATACTCTTGCTCTCACAGCTTCCTTCGAAGGTGGCTCCCGAACTTCCGAACTGTCTTGTCCGAATTCTCTCGACTTGTCCGACCTCTCCGACCTTTCTTTTCGGCTTCCTGTAGCTGCTATTTATAGGCGACGGTTGAAGGAGTTATGGTGCTGGAAACGCCACGTAGCTCCCTTATACGCCGGTCGATGGATGTGGACGGCCGATACAGGTATGTCTCGGCGTGAGGCGCTGGCTATCGGTCACGTGGCTGGTGGCATGCCTGCCGGTGGGTGGCTGTGTCGCTCGACGAGTTTGTTCATCGATGCGGCTTTGGCTCCTTGTCGGGTAGACGGTATGTCGGCCGACACGTCCTCCTTGCGCAGCGCCCTTCTCCGCCGATCATTCTCGTGTCGCCCAGCCCCTGTCGGGCTGGGTTGTATCGGGCGTCAGGAAGGTCGAGACGGGCTTAGACTTATTGTGGGCCGGAATCGGCCTTATTGCACAAAAACGAGGAAAACTCTGTAGAAGATAGGAAAAATTGGAATAAGAGCGTTGCTTGGCCAATTATTGCGAAAATGCTAATAAAATAGAGGAAAATAGCATAAAAGGGTAGTTTTGATAACAGAATAAAGGGCAAAAACGTCACAAAATTTGGTGTTATCAACTCCCCCAAACTTAGCTTTTTGATTGTCCTCAATCAATATTTAAACTAAACTTTGTGTTGCTTCTTCTTGCACAGCAAAACTTTAAGGCTAAAGGGTAGCACAAGATTTGCGATGTCTTGGAGGTAATGCTGTCTTAATGCGAACAAAAGACCTTGCCCTACTTGCCTTATTATTTAAGTAAAATTTTTCTTCTCCACAGCTTCAGCGAGACTTTGGTGTATGATTCCGAAGTTAGCTTCCACACCAAACAACTTTATTTTAGGGGCAGAAAGTTGTGTATAGGGTAGGCTAAGGCTTTTTGGGTTTTTCTTCTTGTTTCCCATCAGTCCATCCAGGTAAGGGTCCGTTAACGGGCAAGTGGTCCCTACAGTCCAAGCCAGTTGGCTTTAGAGCAGTGATTTCACATCCTACGTACCACTGCCCCGGATCTACCATGCCTAAAGATGGGTACTTTTGGAAAACAAGTGTGTATATATATATATATATATATTTTTTCTTTTATTGGGCACAACTCTCATGCTTTTATTCACGCTCATAAGGCTTCTTTCTCTTTTTGGGATTTTTGCTGGGTAAGGGAAAACAAAAGAGAGATCTGCTGTTTGGGCAGTTTTTTCCTTCTCCATACTCGTCTCTTAGCTGTTTGCGAGATTATTATTTTTCAAAAAAATTTGGATGGCAAGGCACAATCTTTTGTTTGTTTGAGACAGCATTATCAGAAAGATATGACAGAACTTGTAACTCGTTAGATATACAGAAAGTAAACTTTGCAAGAAGTCACAACAGGTTTTTATTATTATTATAGCAACTTTATACATATGCATAGGGACAGAAATTTGCAGAGGAAAGATTTTTGAAAATTAAAATTTTTATATATATGGCATACATGCGTAGATCAAATATACAGGAAGTTATAAGAGCACATCAGCGTAGAAAGCTTGAAGAGTTAAAAGAAAATTTATACCTCCCTCACTGGCATATGGGTACCCCCCCAAACTTACTCCATACTCTGTCCCAGAGTAGAGAAGAAAGCAAATGTGAGGTAAAGTTTATCCAGTGAGGGTTAGCTTGCTGATGTACTGCAATAAGCTCCTACGAAGTTGCAACATGCCATTGGGAGGTTGTCTATCGGGTTCGCTTTGGCGGTGTAGCGGTTGAGCTTGAGCGTAACCCTCAAAATTCACTTCTGGCCCACTCTTTCTCCATATCTCCGTTGTGAACATGAACAAAAGGACTGATCATCAGTCCCTAGCTCAGTTCCCAGGAGTGTGTAGTCAGGGTGGCCCCTCTCCCTTATGAGGACAGAACCGGGGTGCCTCGAACTTGTTCGGAGGCCTTGGTTGCCGCACTCTTGCTGCCCCTGGGGATGGTCATAAACCACCACAGGGACAGGTTGATAACTAGGTGACTCTCTATTAGAGCTACCAAATCAAGAAAAATCTCCCCTTTCATTGTTGTTGTTGTTTTTGCCCGACAGTCGTTGCTGATCCCCGCGCCGTGCTTGTTGGCGCAGCCGGTGGTTTGCTCCATACGAGCCATACCTGTTATTCAAATTTAAAATTTATTCATCTGTTAGGCAGGAAAGATAAAAACAAAAACTGTTAAAATAGGGCGATAAGCGATCGGATGATATGACGTTGTCGCGCGATACGACTCGCCGCCCGACACTGGCGTATCGGGCGATACAAGGTCACACGAAGCAAAAACCTGATATCGTGCCGCGAGGAGCATGTCGCTCGTTATGGCGTATCGGGCAAGCAAAATCAGTCGTTATTCGTGCAAAAGATGTCGGGCGATATAAAATCTGCAATTCATGTAAACCCGATAAGTGGCTAGATAAGAGACACTCGCGTCGGGTGACAGGGTTATCGGCCGATCAGCGTGTCGGTCTACAACCCTGTCGGTGACAAATCATGTCGTTCGACAAGAAAACGACCAGTCGGCCGATATGCCGCACACGATACAAAACTTGTGCCGGGCGAAAGAAATCGTGTCGGTCAAAAGGTGTGTCGGGCTATACCTTTGCTCTCAGGAGGCATCACCCGTTACCAGGGCGAAGGCAAGATGGCCGACACATGAGCAAAAGGGAGGATCACTGCATGCGTTCCAGGTGGCAAAAAAAAGGAGAAAATGATAGCCCGACACGAAGAAATCTCCACGCTGTTTATAGAGAACCCAGCTGGGGGTAAAACGGGCAAAACATGGCGCGCGTCGGGCATTTTAGTCACGCTATTCCCGAGATGCGCAGTCCCATCGGGCAGTCCAAGGGTCATCCGCTACCCTTGCGACGCCCGAGGCGAGGCTGCCCGATACAAGCGGTTCTGCTCCCAGCTGGTCGACACGGTAGAAAAGTGGGTGGTCAAAAGGCCAAAACTAAACCTGGGTGAAGTAAAAGGCCATTGCAGGGTAAAACATCATTGGTATAGAGAAGGATCTCCTACCTCAGATGATATTACTCGTCAATGCTCCGCAAAACACAGCGGTGGCCCATAAAACAAAAAGAGTCAGCACACGTGCGCATGCACTGACTCGGGCTTTATTACAATCCATAATATTTGTAATGTCTGTTTTGCCGAAAAGTAAATAACGTCCTATACTAGGGAAATAAAAGCACGGGCTGCCTCCCGAGGAGCGCTGCGTTTTCCATCTTCAGCTAGACATCTTTGGCTTCTTTATCATACTTTATCACTTTGCTGGTTCAGTGTTGGACGGGATCTTCCCTGAAGGATTCTTCACAATCTCGGCGAGCTGTGCGAGCTGCTGATCAATTTGTCGCTGATGTATTTGCATATCTGCCAATTGGACTTGCAGTGAGTTCAAGACTCCCGAATTTGACAGCGCGCTCTGTGCTAACTGGTTATTGACGCTATCTTGCTTCTTGACAAAGTCAAACATCTGGCCGATCACCTCAGATTGGCTTGCCCCTTTCTCCTGTTCACGGGATGGGCCTTGGTATTTTCGTGCTACTTGGAAATTGCCTTTTACTGGTTGGAACTGGCTATTCTTGTTATACTGCCCGGATCCCCCTCTCTTCTCGAAAGGTTGCACTGGCCTGGCCGAGGTGTGCAGCTGATGCGAGTTTTCGGCTGCGTCCTTGTTGCCATAATTAAAACCAGGGTGGTCTGGTCTCTTGAAGTTCATGTAGGATACATTCTCGGTCCTTTCTTCTTCCGAGTCGGAGTCACTGTCGGTGCCAGGTTTGGTGTAGACGCAGTTGTCTACCCCATGTCCTCCTTCACCGCAGGTAACACATTTCATGACTTTCTCAACTTGCTTCTTCCCCTTTCCGCCATGATCCTTCAGTTGTTTCACATCTGTTGCTATCCTTTGAATCTGAGAAGTAATGTTTTCCAGCGCCTTGGACCCAAGAGAGGTTCCTTCCCCTGCCTTCTTCGCCTGCCCTCTATCAGATCTATCATAGTCAACATCGGCCTTCAACTCAGCCATGTTCCTAATGATCTTTTCGGACTTGCTTGGCTTTTTCCCTAAGAAGTCACTTCCTGCTGCCGCGTTCAGCGATACCCTTTCATCGGGAGTTAGCCCATTGTAGAAGGTGGAGACCAGGAAGCCCTTCTTGAAATTGTGGTGAGGGCAGTCCCTATGATATTCCAGATATCGTTCCCAGGCGTCGTGGAGGTTTTCATTTGGCTTTTGCGTGAAAGACGTGATTTTTAACTTGTTCCTCATCGTCTTCTCAGTGGGGTAAAACTTGTTTACAAATGCGTCAGCCAGTTCTCCCCATCCATTCAGCGCTTGGTGGGGTAGCCCAAGGTACCATGATAGAGCCTTATCCTCCAAAGAGAAGATGAAACCCTTGCAGTAAATTACCTCTTGGGGAACCCCTCGCATCTTTATGGTGTCATAGATATTTTTGAAAGCATCAAGGTGATGGTAAGGGTTGTCACTCTTAGAACTCCCCCTGAAGCTTTTATTTTGAATCATGGAGATCACAGATGGCTTGAGCTCAAAGTTTGTCACATTGAACCTTGGGATGATAACGGGGCACCTCGATCTATTGGCCTTTGTAGAAGCCAATTCTCTCAGAGTTTTCTCTTCTTCCTCTGAGTCGTCACTGTTGCTGGCATGTCGGCGTCGCTCCCGGTTATCATGATTCCTCCTGTGTCTCCGACGACGTCTATGCTGATGATGCTCTTCCTCATGCCCTGGTGATTCTGGATCTTCTTGCCGCTGATTATCACTATATCGGTCGTTGTCTTCCGGTGGAGGCGAAACTGGCCTCCCTCCTTGGCTTTCGTTTCCAGAAGGTGGCTCTACGCGAGGAGGCATGGTTGACAGTCTCAGTGTTCAGTAAATCAGAGTACCTGAAAACCGCATAAAAATCATGTTTAGAAAATTATAATTGGGGTAAAGAATAATGCTTAAAGAAAAAGAAAAAGAAGTGTTGTCAAGCCTATTTCTAAGCTTGAGGCACGGGAGTGTAGTTAGTGGCTTCGGATTCGTCAACAGTGCCATTTGCCTTGTCCCCGGCAACGGCGCCAGAAAGTTGACCGGCCTAAATCACGCGTCCTAAAATTGGAGGCGCATTTGAGGTAGTTGAGCCTTCACATTTATAACTCGAATCCTTCTAGGCCCCCGCAACTTTGTTTACGGGGTCGAAGTAGTCATACGGGGTCGAACACAGGGACAAGGTGGGTCGTGTTGACGACTCTGAATCGACACTCTACATTCCGGTGGGTACAAAGAGATATTAAAGTTCCCCGAAGGGGAACAACAAGCTGTCACGATTAAATCAAAGAAAACTATCTCCAACTGGAGTTACAAGAAAGATTAGGATTTTGTCATTTAGCAGTTTTTAGGAATTTTCATGCAACAGAAAATAGAAAGATAAACTGCAGTTTAAGGCATAATGCAAGGGATAAGACTTCAGTAAGACAAGCGGTAGCAGTAACACCCTGCACCCCTCCTCTCAGAGTGGGTGCCTCTAACCAAGTTTCAACACCCCTCTCGAGGTTGCTGGGCTCAAGTTAGAGTGGAATGATACTAAAACAACTCCGTTCCAGGCACTCTCGTACTCCAGAACCGGACCAAACACTAGAGCCACAACCCAACTCTCGAAGTAGTTGCGACGGGAAAGACGATTCGGTAGCTAAGCGAAACGCGATCCAAAACATGCAAGCTAGAGTTCAGATATCCAACACAGCAGTTACCCAATCATAAGGCACCAAGCATTAAACAAATAGCAATTTAGCATTTCTATTTCCATAAGCAATAAGGGTCTTAATACAATGCATAAGCTAAGAATTGAAATAACAGAATTAAAGATAGATGTCGCCTTCTTGATGTAGAAGAACGACAGACTACTGTAGCTCTCCTGCCCGATACCGGTCAGGAGCCGAGCCCGATACGGCAGTGTCGGGCGGCACCCCCTCTCGAGCAGCGCCGACTGACGACTGACTGTATCGCTTAAGGACCCTGGCCGATATGCTCATGTCGGGCGGCGCACCCTCTCGGGCGGCACGCATGACGGGCAGAGCGTATCGGGTTCGATATCGTGTCGGGCAAAGAGCTACGAGTCTACTGTCGGGCACTCGTGTCGCTCATCTTCGCTGGCCGATATCGGCCCGCAGTGTCACTCGGGGCACTAAGTGAACCATCCCTTCCCTCTCGGGATGAGGGAAAGATCACCTAGTGTCGCCCGGCACAAGCACTGGGGCGCGATACTCTTGCTCTCACAGCTTCCTTCGAAGGTGGCTCCCGAACTTCCGAACTGTCTTGTCCGAATTCTCTCGACTTGTCCGATCTCTCCGACCTTTCTTTTCGGCTTCCTATAGCTGCTATTTATAGGCGGCGGTTGAAGGAGTTATGGTGCTGGAAACGCCACGTAGCTCCCTTATACGCCGGTGGATGGATGTAGACGGCCGATACAAGTATGTCTCGGCGTGAGGCGCTGGCTATCGGTCACGTGGCTGGCGGCACGCCTGCCGGTGGGTGGCTGTGTCGCCCGACGAGTTTGGTCGTCGATGCGGCTTTGGCTCCCTGTCGGGTAGACGGTATGTCGGCCGACACATCCTCCTTGCGTAGCGCCCTTCTCCGCCGATCATTCTCGTGTCGCCCAGCCCCTGTCGGGCTGGGTTGTATCGGGCATCAGGAAGGTCGAGACGGGCTTAGACTTATTGTGGGCCGGAATCGGCCTTATTGCACAAAAATGAGGAAAACTCTGTAGAAGATAGGAAATATTGGAATAAGAGCGTTGCTTGGCCAATTATTGCGAAAATGCTAATAAAATAGAGGAAAATAGCAGAAAAGGGTAGTTTTGATAACAGAATAAAGGGCAAAAACATCACAAAATTTGGTGTTATCATATGCTAAACTTGAAATTCTTGAGCTTAATGAGAAAACTCATCTTGAGAGCATTGATAACTTGCAAGGCCAATATCTTGATCTTGATCTCCAATACAATGGAGTTGAAGTAGAGAATGATATCTATCTTAAGAACATTGAAACTCTTAAGGAAAATAACCAAAAGTGCCTAAAGGAGCTTGAAACTATTAAAACTAAAAATGTTGAATTTAAGCTTCTTGTTGATGATCGTAAGGGTGAAAGAGATGTTTATCTTAAGGAAATTCAAGTGCTTAAATATGAAAATTCTAGGTTGCTTGGTCAAATTAATGATTTATTTTCTAAACCTATCTTTCCTAGTAATGATATTGTCTCTATTTCTCTTGAGAAAGATTCTTATTTGACTAAATCCCTCTATCTAGAGGCCTACCTTATTCATGTTGGAGATGATATTGCTAGTTTGCCTTCTACTATCATATCTCTTAATGATGATAATCATATACTAAGGGCCTCTCTATAGAAATTCTTCAAAGAGAAAAACTCCCTAAATGAAATCTTGACCATTCTACCAAACAAAGTGGTACTAGTGGTTTGGGATTTGTAGGGGGAGCACCAAAGGGCAAGAACAAAGCCAAAGGTAAGAAAAAGAGCAAGGAGACCTCTTTCTTTATCAGAGAGTCTTCCAACACTAAAAATCCTATGGTTTGTTCTTAATGCAAGTGTGATGATCATTATTCTACTTATTGTCCTTACAAGTCTAAGGGGACTAACCCAAAGATGAAATGGGTCCCCAAGCTAACTCCAGATCCCAAAGTTTGAGTTGGGAATTGATACTCTCCTTTCTTGGGGAAAAAGGGAGATGGATTGTTAATAGTGGCTGCACTAAGCATATGACATGTGATATAAGCCATTTCAACAACTTCACCAAAAATAAAGGAGGTTCAGTCACCTTTGGGGACAACAAGAAATGTAAGGTCAAAGGTGAGGGTGATGTAGGTAAATCCTTGTGTATCAAGGATGTCCTTTTTGTGGATGGCCTACATCACAATTTAATTAGTGTTAGTCAATTATGTGGCAATGGTTACCTTGTGTTATTTACTTCCTTTGAATACTTGATCCTAGATTCCCTCACCTATCAAGTTATATATAAGGGAACTAGAAGTGGTAACCTTTATGTTATTATTCTTTACTCTCTTAAAATTGTTGTTGGTAGATGCCTAGTAATCAATTCAAATGATATTTCTCATTGTCATCGTCGGCTTGGTCATGTAAATATGCATCACTTGAAGAAGTTGAGCAAAAAGGACTTGGTGAAGGGACTTCCCAAATTAGATTTTGAAAAGGATGAGGAATGCCAACCTTGTACCCAAGGAAAGAAAACCAAGTCCTCCTTCAAATCCAAAGGAGTCCACAGTACCAAGAGAGCTCTTGAACTTCTTCACATTGATATATTCAGACCAATGAGAACTCAATCACTTCGTGGTTCCAAGTATTGCCTTATTATTGTCGAGGATTTCTCTAGATATACTTGGACCTTCTTTCTCATTTCCAAGAGTGATACTCTTAATGTTTTCTCGAGCTTTTATAAACGAGTTGAGAATGAAGCCTCTTGCCAGATCATTTCCATCCGTAGTGATCATGGGGGAGAATTTCAAAATGATCTTTTTGAATGTTTTTGTCAAGAATCGGGTTATGCACATAATATATCTTAACCTCGAACACCTCAACAAAATGGGGTTGTAACGAGGAATAATAGGTCACTACAAGAGATGCTTAAGACCATGATTTTAGAGTATGACACTCCATAGAAGTTTTGGGCTGAAGCCGTCAGTACCTCATGTTTTGTGCAAAACTGAGTTTTTACATATCCTTCTTTGAAGAAAACCCCCTATGAGCTATGGTGTGGTAGGAAACCTTCTATAAAGTATTTCTATGTTTTTAGATGTCTTTGTTTTGTTTTGAATATGAAAGATTCTCTCGACAAGTTTGCTCTAAAATCTTACAAGGCTTTCGTTCTTGGCTATAACACTACTAGCAAGGTTTATAGAGTATATAATGTTGATCTTGCTAAAGTAGAATAATCTATAAATGTTAAGTCTATTGAGACTAACCCCTCTATTCCCAAAGACATTGTTCCAAATGATGATGTTGCAGGTGAAGTAATTCCTATTCTAAAAGAGCTCAACATCACCCAAAAGGGAAAAGAGGTGGTCACTCAAGAAGAAGAGAAAGATGAAGAGAAGAAGGATCCCACTCCCCAGTTTACAAAGAATCATCCACAAGAGTTGATTTTAGGTGATCCTTTTGAAAGTGTGAAGACGCGGGCTGCATTCAACAAAGAACAAGCCAACAATGCCTTCATCTCACAACTCGAGACAAAGAATGCCAAGGAACCTTTTGGGGCTGATGAGTGGATCCTAACTATGCAAGAAGAGTTGGAGTAATTTGAAAAGAACAAAGTATGGACCATAGTGCCAAGACCAAGTGACAAAAAGATCATTGGCACCAAGTGGGTCTACCACAACAAGCTAGATGAAAGCGGCAAAGTGGTAAGGAACAAAGCAAGGTTAGTAGTGGCTCAAGGCTACAATCAGCAGGAAGGTATAGATTTTGAAGAAACATAAGCACCTATAGCTAGACTTGAGTCCATTAATATGCTACTTGCCTTTTTTAGTTATAAAAACTTTCTTCTGTATCAAATGGATGTTAAAAGTGCATTTTTAAATGGTACAATTGAGAAGGAAGTGTATGTTGCACAACCTCTTGGCTTTGAACATGATAGTTTACCTAACCTTGTTTATTTGTTGCAAAAAGCTCTCTATGGACTCAAACAAGAAACTCAAAATTGGTATGAGAAATTAAAGAACTTTTTGCTAGATCATGGGTATATCATGGGTAAAGTAGATTCTACCTTATTTCTAAAGCACACTTCTCACAATTTTCTTATCATTCAAATATATGTTGATATTTTTGGTGTAACTAACCTTGATATTTGCAAAGAATTTAGTGATCTTACGCGGAGTGAATTTGAGATGAGTATGAAGGGTGAGCTCACGTTCTTCCTTGACTTTCAAATCAAGCAAATAAAAGATGGGAACTTCATCAACCAAGGCAAGTATACAAGTGAGTTGTTTAAGCACTTTGGGATGGAGAACACAAAGTCGATGGACACACCCATGTCAAACACTGCCAAACTTAACAAAGATGAACAAGGTGAGAAGGTATATGAGAAGCTCTATAGAGGTATGATCGGAAGTTTACTTTACCTAACTGCATCTAGACCTGATATAATGTTTAGTGTTGGCTTGTGTGCTCGCTTTCAATCAAATCCTAAGAAATCACATCTTATAGCTATTAAGAGGATTTTAAGGCACTTGGACAAAACCCAAAATTTTGGACTATGGTATCCCAAGTCAAGAGACTTTACTCTTACTACTTATAGTGATGTGGATTATGCAGGATGCTTGATTGATAGAAAGTGCACAAGTGGCACTTGCTTTCTCCTAGGACCATGATTGGTGTCTTGGTTCTCCAAGAAATAGATCACAATGGAATTATAAACCACTGAGGCTGAATACATTGTAGTTGGGAGTTTTTGCACCCAGGTCCTATGGATAAAGCAAATGTTGTAAGACTTTAACATTCATTTTGATGCTTCTCCTACCTATTGTGATAATATTAGAGCAATTTACTTGTCATATAATCCTATATTGTATAGTAGAGCTAAGCATATTAAGGTTCTCCATCATTTTATTCATGATCACATTGCCAAAAAGGATATATATATATATATATATCACATGTAGACATGGAAAATCAGTTGGTGAATATTTTGCACTAAACCTCTAGCTAGAGAGAAATTTAACTTTATTATAACTAAACTACTCATAACTACTTTGAATGAATCTGATATGCCTTCTAGCTAGTTGTCATCTATCCTCTATGCTTTGCCTATGTTTTGATCACCACTATTTGTTAATATGCTAAAACTCAGTTTTCATGTCCCTTTTTGCCTTATTTTTCTCTTGTTTTTGAGCACTTTTTGCAAACACTTGTTTTATCGCAAAATAGTACCCAATGATGAGTGATATGTGCCTAAGTATGTTTAAAATGCATAATGGACTTGAAAAATAAATTTAATTAGCACTCTGATGGCTAGAAAGTAGAATTTCTAAGGTTGGTTCAGGCTGACCATCAGTCGAGTTGCCAACTCGACTGATCAATGGCCAAGAGATTTTTTAAAAGAGTCGGTCGATCGAGTTTCTGGCTCACATAACTCGATCGATGGTCGGGCTGGAGCAAACTTAAGATAGGTTTGGCCGACTATTCTCCCTCTCAACTAGAGAAAAGTCGACTGATCCAACCTCTAGCTCCCTCAATCTCTCAACCCTATCCCTGACCTTCCTCCCCCTAGCCCTAGTTTGACCTAGATCGACCTCCCTTGACCTTCTCCCTATCAACCCTAGGTGTGTAGATGGGTTTTGGTGGTTGTTCTTTAGATTTTCTCTCCTTTTCATCTCCATGGCATCCAATAGGAGGAAGGGGGCCGCCCCAGCTAATGCACCTTCATCTTCATCCAACTCTCACTTGATTCCCTTTGATGACACTTTCTTCATCTCGAATGAGGCTCTAAATAGGTACAAGGATCTCTTTCCTAGGAACTCTTTTCCTTTTTGTGCCCTATTTGAGCCATGACCATGAAGAGAAGAGGTCATAGATCAAGAAGCAGAGGTGTTGTACGACCACCATCTATCAGCCTTGGGTGTTTAACGTATGTGATATAACAATTCCATCATAATCACCAAAGCCATTCACAAATTCTACAAAAATTTGCTTTGGAATTATGACACCCTCGTACCCCCTCCTAATACTCAAGTAGTCCTCACATCCATGATCACCATAAAGAGATTCCAAGTCTCTGAAGATACCCTAAACATCTTCTTGTTGGGTACTGAAGTGACTGACACTTGGCGTAAGGACTATCCTCGAGTATTTTCACCTAGTTGATCCTGAGGCCTTCCTTGTGCTTGTAAAACTCTCATTCCATTACATCTTCCCTACCCCTTTCCTTAAAGAAGCAAAGGTTAAGTAAGATACTCTGAGTGAAGGTGGAGTTGTTGCTATTCTTATTCAAGGTTGAAGAAGAGGTGAAGATCTTCTCCAGGTGAAGGAGAAGGAAAAGGCTGAAGATCTAAGAAGAGTGGGAAATCCCTTGAAGGCTGAAGACTTGTGCAAGAGTAGGTAAGTCCTTGGAAGAAGGCGGAAGACTCTTGTAAAGTGGGTAAGTCCTTGGTAAGGTTGAAGACTCTTTGTATTGGATAGGTAAGTCCTTTGGTTGGTCTTGTGTTGTAACTCTTGTTGGTGAATATATAAAAGAAATCACTAGAAAAGTCCTATAGGTTGACCTCTCTAGGTAGTGGATTGACTCTCTCCTAGTTTGGAGAGTGGAACCACTCGAAATGACCTTATCTAAGTGCTTGTTTCATTTTCTCTCATCCTTACTATGCTTGTTAGTTAGGACTTCAAATTTCACTTAAGCTATTGGTTTTGATTGATATAATTTGAAGGTCTAATCTATCTTGTGAGAATTTTTGAAGCTCTATTCACCCCCCCTCTAGAGCCCTATATCCAACAACTCTATCATTCAAAATCGTTTTCCTAAAAAACTTGATGATCTAGGTGCATTCACCCTTCCTTGCAAAATCGGGGATTAAAGTTTTGACAAAAAGGTTTAGTTTATCTTGGTTCCACCATCAATTTGATTCCTTTTTCTCTATGGCAAAAGTTAGAATCGGGAGATTTAAAACCAACACCAATGACGATACAAATAATTGATCTTTCAATAAATATCCAAGAGGGATTGTTGAAGACATTCCCGTGTAGATAGGAAAGTTCTGCATCCCTTGTGAGTTTGTAGTTTTGGACATGCATGAAGATCTGACAAATCCAATCCTTTTTTGGGAGACCATTTCTTCATACTGCAGGTTGTATAGTAGATGGTAGAGAAGGGAAACTAATCATTAGAGTTGGAGAAGAAGCTCTTGTATTTTCTATCTATGATGTAATGAAAGCACCCAAAACCAAAGAATATCTTTGTTTGATAGATAGCATTGATACTATGCTATAAGAAGACAAGACCATTCTTGAACAAGTTTTTGATGGTATTGAAGGTGAAGAGGACAAAGAAGACTCAATGCTTGTTCTCAATGAAGAAAATTCTAAAGCCGCTCAAACTCATCATCAAAAGGAAGTACCAATCGAGAAGGAGGCAAGTGATACTACCACCACTTAATAAAAAAGGTAGAGCTAAAACCCCTCCCACCTGGGTTGAGGTATGCTTTCTTAGACCCGGATTTTTCTTCCCATGTTATAATAAATGTTGATTTGACTCGATAACAAGAAGATAAGCCATTGAAAGAGCTTAGATTGTACAAAGAGGTAATAGGGCTATTTAATTGATGAAAAAGGAATAGACCCTTCCATTTGTATGCACCATATAGCCTTAGAAGAAGATGCTAAGCCATGCATAGAACCACCTAGAAGGTTAAATCAAAACATGATGGAAGTTGTTAAAAAGGATATCTTTAAGCTAAAAGATGCATGGATAATATATACTATCAGTGACGGCCCTCGGGTGAGTGTTATACATGTCGTACCTAAAAAGGGGGGAACCATTGTAATAGAAGGGGACAATAATGAATTGATTCAAATAAGGGTAGTAACTAGGTGGTGAATGTGCATTGATTATAGAAAACTAAACAAAGCCAAGAGAAAAGACCATTTCCCCTACCATTTATGAACTTAATGTTGGAGAGACTTGCCAATCACTCTTATTTTGTTATTTAGATGGATATTTTGGATTTTTTATGATTCCTATCTATACGCCTAATCAAGAAAAAAACAACCTTCACATGCTCATATGGAACATATGCTTATAGGTGAGTGCCTTTTGAGTTGTGTAATGCACTCACTACTTTCCAAAGATGCATGATGGTCATATTCTCTGATTTCATAGAAAAGATTATGGAAATTTATATGGTTGATTTCAGTGATTATGATAATTTCTTTGATGATGGCTTATTGAATTTAACTAAAGTTTTGCAACTATGTAAATAGGTCAACCTTATGCTCAATTGGGAGAAGTGCCATTTTATGGTACAATCAGGAGTTGTACTTGGTCACATAATTTCAAGCAAAGGGATTGAGGTTGATAAGGCAAAAGTTCAAGCTATTGAGAAGATGTAAACTCCAACAAAATGCAGAAGTTCGAAGCTTCTTGGGACATGCAAGGTTCCATAGAAGATTCATCAAAGACTTTTCAAAAATTGTAAAGCCTCTCCGCTCCTTGTTAGCTAAAGATGTTGAATTCATATTCAATGAGGGTTGCAAAATAGATTTCAATAAATTGAAGGATGCCCTTATCTCACCCCCTATCATCCAACCACTAGACTGGAGTGCTCCTTTTGAAATTATGTGTGATTCCAATGACTACGCCATAGGGGTAGTTCTTGGTCAAAGACGAGACAACAAGCTCCATGATATTCATTATGTAAGCAAGACTCTAGATGAATCTTAAATCAATTCTGCTACCACAGATAAGGAGATGCTTGATATAGTTTATTCTTTTGACAAGTTCTGACAATATCTCGTAGGCTCTAAGGTTATTGTGTATATGGACCATGCTACAATTAGGTTTCTCATGAGAAAGAAGGATACCAAGCTTCATCTTATCTGCTGGATATTGCTATTATAGGAGTTTGACTTGGAAATAAAAGATAAAAAGGGGGCATAAAATAATGTAGTTGATCACCTTTCATGCCTCTCCACTAGTGTCGAAGGCAAGGTTTCTATCAATGCCAATTTTCCCATTGAGAAGTTGTATAAGGTAAACTCTTTTATTATGCCATGGTTTGCTGACTTTGCAAACTATCTAGCCACTGAAAGCCTTTCGCCTGACGTCACATACCAACATAAAAAGGAGTTCCTTCACGATGTTAAATTCTACTATTAGGATGGTCCCCTATTGTTAAAACAATGTGCAGATGGGTAAATTAGGAGATGTATTCCCAATGAAGAGATTGCAAGTGTGATTTCGTATTATCATTCCTTTCCTTATGGTGGACACTTTGGAGTTGACAAGACTTCAACTAAGATTTTGCAAGTAGGTTTTTATTGACCTACACTATTCCTTGATGTACATACATTTGTTAAATCTTGTGATAAGTGTCAAAGATCATGAGGGATTTCAAGGAAGGACAATATGACATTGAACTCAATTTTGATAATTGAAGTTTTTGATGTATGGGGCATAGATTATGTATCCTAGTGGTGTGCGACTATGTATCAAAGTGGGTGGAGGTTATTCCCACTCAAGATCCATATGCAAAATTAGTGGTGAAGCTTTCCATAAGATTATTTTCCCAAGATTTTGAGTCCCAAGAGCAATCATCTCAGATGGAAGAAGCCATTTTAATGAAAGAAACTTGAATAATATACTGAGTAAATATGATTTCAGGCATAATATCTCCACACCATACCATCCACAAACTTCAGGGAAAGTTTAGATTTCAAATAGACAATTGAAGGCAATCTTAGAGAAGATAGTCTCTAACTCAAGACGGATTGGGCATTGAAGCTAGATGATGCACCATGGGCCTAAAGGATAACTTACAAAACACCTATTAATTCTACTCTATTCAAGTATGTCTATGAGAAATCTTATCATCTACCCATAGAACTTGAGCATAGAGCATTACAGACGATTTAATTCCTCAACAATGACATGAAGAAGGTAGGAGAAAGAAGGCTGCTACAACTCAAACAATGGGAAGAGCTACGATTAGATGCACATGAAAATGCCAAGATCTACAAGGAGAAGATGAAGAGATTGCATGATAAAAGAATCCATACCAAGGACTTCAAAGAAGGAGATCTAGTGCTTTTATTCAACCCCAAACTCAAGTTCTTCCCAAGGAAGATGTGTTCTAAATGGTCAAGTCCTTTCTTAGTTGTGAAGGTTTTCCATTATGGGACTCTGGAGATGCAAGGAAAAGAAACCTCTTTCAAAGTCATTTGTCAAAGATGCAAATTGTCCACTAAAGGAGAGAAAATAGACCACGGAGCCTCTTGCTCCCTCTCAAATTCTTGAAGTTGCTGAAGAGTCTCACTCTAGACTCAAAATAGAGGACCTTGTGGGAGTTGACCTCACTTTTAGGATATATTTCTTTATTCACATTTGCTCAATAACTTTTTTGTTCCAAAAATAAATTTGCCATGGATGAATGTAATAATTTAGACCATAGACATATATCATCATCATTTTAGGTGTTGAGGAAAACAAAAAACACATTTTTTAGAAATTCAGAGAGAGATGATGTGTGCAATGTCGTACACAACGTGTCCCCACTCACAAGAAGGAAATTCGGGAAATTCTACAAAAAACATGATGTGTGCATTTTGGATATGACATGTCTACATACCAAAAGCAAGCTTTTGGAAACTCACACGACATGTATTTATTTAAACACGTCATGTCTTCATCAACTTGAAGAAGTCAAGAAGTTCACTAGAATCTTACACGATATGTCTTAGTTCAAATACTTCATGTACGATCATTCATTTGTGTAACATCCCAGGATTTGAGGCCTTGGATAACATGATCTTAAAAGGAATGATTGGACTACCCATATCACCAAGGTGCACCTCCTTTTCTGGGAGCTCATCACTAAAGAACTCCATAGTTAAGCGTGCTCAACTTGGAGTAGTACTAGGATGGGTGACCAATCAGGAAGTTGATCCTGGCTTGCGCGTCAATGTGGACAAAGTGCGCAGTTAAGGATAGTGGTGGTTTGTGGGGCCAGTTGTCATTCCTGAAACTCTACTAGAGCCATGGGCAGTAGGCTCAGGCATTACAAATGGTATCAGAGCCAATTCCCCTCCAGTAGGTGTGGCCCACATGGGCCAGTGGCATGCCGGTCTTTGAGCCATGCGGTCCACGCATGTTGAAAAAGGCTATCCGAGTTGATGGAGCCTCCCATGCACTGGTAGTGTCCAGGCATGTTGGAAAGGGCTATCTGAGTTGATGGAGCCACCCTTGCATTGGTAGTCATGGTCGGGAGCTGGGTGTACATGGGTCGTTTGGGTCTACACTGAAATGGGGAAAAGATTATGAGCCCATATAATTGAGCCTTGACGAGGACGTCAAGAGTCTAAGTGGGGGAGATTGTAACGTCCCAGGATTTGAGGCCTTGGATAACATGATCTTAAAAGGATTGATTGGACTACCCATATCACCAAGGTGCACCTCCTTTTCCGGGAGCCCATCACTAAAGAACTCCATAGTTAAGTGTGCTCAGCTTGGAGTAGTACTAGGATGGGTGACCAGTCAGGAAGTTGATCCTGGCTTGCGCGTCAGTGTGGACAAAGTGCGCAGTTAAGGATAGTGGTGGTTTGTGGGGCCAATCGTTATTCCTGAAACTCTACTAGAGCCATGGGCAGTGGGCCCAGGCATTACAATTCGAATGCTGAAAATCTTTTGGAAACTCACACATCGTATCTTTATTTGTACACGTCGTGTCGTTATCAGTTTGGGAACTTTGGGGAACTCATTGGAAACTCACACACCATGTCCTAATTCAAACATGGCTTGTCCTCATTAAGCAAGGCAAAAATAAAAAGGAGCGGCTGAATTGTACATTAGAACACGCCCTGTACTACAGAAGACACGCTGTGTTTACAAGTCAGAAATAGGATTTTAAGCCCTAATCTCTAGTCGCCACCCTCACTCTCCCATTTTACTCTAGCCGTGTTTGAGCTACTTTCAGTTGTGTCTATCACTACTCCTTCTCCGGTCATCGATGTTGAGACCCGCCGCCATCATGCATGCCGGCTCCTTCCATCCACAAGCTACTGCTCTGAGTGAGTTCTACCACCATCACCATCTCAACACCTCCTCCTCCCCGTATGTCGCTTCTTCCCTCATCTAGATCCGATACTACTATCTCTAAGCTTGGCACCTCCATGAACCATGTTATCAGCCGCCATCTTCTTCTTCTCCATTAACTTCACTCATTTTTCTAGATCTGCAAGCAAGATTAGCCACTGACATCAATCTCCAGTTCACCCTCATCTGAGCTACATACCTTCACCATCGGCAGTGAGGTTACTTCCCTCTTCCTCTGCCTACCAGCCAGTTGCATACACAATGTAACTAGAGTAAGACACGTTGGAAGATCGGTTCATCATCAACCTCAAAAATGCCCAAATATCAATGAACATATTGTCTAGTTATCAAAACATGGCATGTCAGCTCCTTCATTTTCTTCAAGCTCGACACCCAGAATACACACCATGTGCCACAAAAGACATGTCGTATCTTTGAGTCTTGAATTTAAATATCTTCTCCAATGGCACCGATCAAGCAGACATCCAAACGTCGATGGGGGGAGAGCTCTTCCTCAGCTCCTCCTATGTCTCCACCATAGTTTCACGTCACCGAAGTAGAAGACCCCGCATATCAATTTCTGATTTATCATTGGGTTTTTCCTACACGCTTCACTTAAGAGCAAACTTTGTAGGCACTAGGGTTCAAGGATGAAGTCTTGGGGCTGCTAGAGGAGCTTGGCCTCAAATATACATCCTGGATGATGAGAAACACCTATCCTAGGATGACTTATGAGTTTCTTACTACTCTCAAATTTGAGGATGAGCCAAATAAGCCCCATGATCCCTATGTTGTCATACATTTCTGTCTTTTGGGTCAAAGCTATATGTTAACATTCAAGAAATTTTGTGAGTCATTATAATGCCATTATGGGGGTGGGTTAGATTATCCCCCTCAATTCAACAATGATGAGTTCTGGAGGGAATTTATAGATGATCACATGCATGATGCTAAGAGGGCAAGGTCACAACACATTCACAATCCTATATTCTGCTATGTTCTTAGTACATGGGTTTTTGCCAAAAAGGAAACTCAGGGTGTGTGGAAGAAAGACCTCTTCTTTTTGTGGGTGATGGTAAAAAACTACAAGATCAATGTAGGATACTTCATTCTTAGTAGGTTCTTTGATATCAAGAATGTCAAGAAGAGTAAAATAAGTGATATCATGTGTGGGGGTTTGATTACCCACATCGCCCGTAAGGTCGGTGCTAATTTTTTAGGTCTAAAGGCTACGTCTAGGAGGAATTTGGTTGACATTCCGTTGCTCATTTCTTCTGGTTTACTTGTTCGGGTTGCCAATGATAACACCAAATTTTGACAATATTTTGATGATGACCAATACATTAACCTGCCTGATTCGGAAGCAGTGACTCTGATGAATAAGGACAATTGGAAGTGGGATATTTCTGATTCTAATGAGCATGAGGAAGCCTCCACTGCCCCCACCATAGCAGCACCACTACCACCATCTCCCTCCACAAGCACACAAATAGAATATAGGTGGTCCATGCCTGATGTCTAACATATATACGGTTATGTCCAATAGGGGTTTGACCAACATGATAGCCGCCTAAATCTTATGAGTCAACAATATTCTATCATGCACAACATGCTCTAGAGGATGGACATGTGGCACATTTCTCAGGGACACTATGCCATGCCTCAACGTCAACACCCCGCACCTCCACAGCCATCTCAGGAAAATCCCACCCCTCCAGAGCCAATCCTTGTAGACATTCTTGATGATGATGATCTTCTGTGCTAACACCTTCCATCAGGTGATGCAGGCACTAGCCCATCTCTTTGATTATGTTCATCATAGCAGGTATACAGTTGCTTACCTTTTGAATTTTGATTGATGTAGTGAGGACACTGCATATTTCAAGCTTAGTGGGGAGCAACCGACCGACAGTCTAGTTTTATTACCATTTTATCACCTTTTTCTTAGTTCTTATTTTTGTTTCTTGTGGCAAATCGAGTATGATATGAGGCCTATATGTTCTAAGTGGACTGAATCCCTTCTACCCTGAACTGATTGTCCTCTCATCATCGATAAGTATCATTTTTAGAAATCATAAAAGGCATGCATTAATCAAATGAAACTTTATAGCCACCAACATGCGTTTAATTTTGGGTTTATGCTTTTAGCCTAAACATTCAACTTTCACATCCTTGATTGCCTAATACATGTAGTGTTCTAATTCTGTGAATTAATCAAATTTACAACATCATTTAGAACATGGGATGCCCTTCCAAGCTCTTAGTGCTTTTTCAATGACTTTTTCAGTGAAAGTTTTTCAAAACAAATGATTGGGATCTAGCTAATGTTGCAATTTAGTTGGCATACTAGGTTTTAGGGAAAACAAGTGGAACCAACTCATATCAAATTTTATTTTGACTCACTTCACCTTCATTACCCCATGAAAAGATGGCTAAACCACCCACATACCATACTAGCCTAGTGTAAGTCCGATCTGGCCATGACGGTTAGGTGTTATGTCAAAAAAGAGAGGGTAAAATTACCCCAACTGGCACTCCACATTGTGTGAGCCTATTTTAGTTGCCGAGTGTCATAACCCATATTCCATTGTCACATTTTATTGGAAAACAATGAGAGAAAGCTGAATTTGTCAATATTAATTAAGATTCCATGATTTGTATCCTTAATAATTGAGAGTTTTGGTTTCAAATTCACTAATTTTTTGGCTTGGTCATCCAAGCTCTATTTAGTGTTGCCTAGTTGATTGATTCATTTAGATTGTTACCACCCATGCTGAACTAAATTTTCTTTCTTGGGCATTTAAGTTGAATTCATGGTTATGAGTACAAAATTGTTAATTATGGTTGGTTTGGTCTCATATACATATTTCATTTCATTTGATCTATGCATGAACTTGACAATTCCTTCATTTGTGTTTCTATGCTCTTTTTTCTTGAGGATAAGCAATAGTTCAAGCTTAGGGGAATTTGATGTGCACATTTTATATATACTTTTTGCTCACTTTCACACACAAATTCAGTTCATTTTCTCTCCATTTTGACCTCTAATCATACTTGATTTGCCATCTTTTTAGTTTTTTTACTTGATGCATTTTTTCATCACATGTACACAATGAAGATGATGAAATGGGGCTAGTCCAACCCAAGTCTGACCTTAGTTGAATTCTTTGATGATTTGCATGTAAGTTCTTGAAGATTCAGAGTAAGACACAACATATGCTATTGTACACACGACGTGTATCTTTTCAAAAAGGGTGATCCTCAACATCAAATAAGAAGACACGACGTGTAAGTTTATAGAAATTCTCACTCCCAGCTGTAGAGTAGTCGACACAACATGTTATTTCTAAGACATGGCGTGTTAGCGGGTTCAAAAGCCAAGATTCAAAGTTCTGTCAACTCGCACAACATGTGTTTATTCGCACACGACATGTGCCATCTGCCCAGGTCGACTTCAAGTTGTAGCTACACAATGTGTCTTTCAATGACTTGTTGTGCACTCTTCACGGAGAGTTGTTTCACCTGACAGTTACACTGAGCAACATGACATGTCTTCTAAAAGACATGACATGTCTTTGTCAGTTTCTACATAATTTGAAAATAACTGCCCCTCATTTTAAATAGGAGACCAGCCATATGGGGCGGTTATCTGTAACGTACTCAAATCTATGTACATTCTTAATTTGTCCTTTTCCTTAGCTTTTCCTTTTCTTCCTATCCTTTTCGCCTTAATGTTGAATTCGTGGAAATTATTGGTGGTTTGGAGTATTTTTTATCACTATTCATGCCAATGTATGAGTTTGTGCACAAATACCTCAGCTAGTGTTTCAATCAGGGTCTAAGATGCAAATTTTCCACTTGAGTGGGATATTGATTAAGTAATTTCATTCTAGAACTTTCCTTAGCCTTATGGAGCAAGAAAGAGAAGAAGGGATAAATAAAAAGTTTTAAACATGATAGTGTGACATTAGATAATTTAATGTGACAACTAGTGATAATAATGCATAAAGGGAATAAAACTCATTAAAATAAGACTCATTGGATAAAGATAACTTTAGATCTGAATTACTTGGGTCTCAATTGACTTGAGTTCCAAGTTTCACTTTATTTGCATAATAAAAAATATCTTAATTCAATTTGGAAAAGAAAATAAGAGTAAAACCCAAAATATTAAATAATGTGTAAAATAAACTCAAAAGAGAAAACTAAAGGCAATTTTTTGCTTCACAAGTTTAAGTTTGCTTGAGGGTGAAGTTTCACATTAATTGATGGTTTCTAGATATCTCTACATTATGAGGAAAGCGAATATATGATTTAATTTAAAACAATTAAATAAAGTATTTTGAGTCTCCAAAACTGAGAACTAATGTTGAAATTGGAACCCACAAGTCTTAATTAGCATATGTACAAAATTTCACTTTATATGGTCTTCATTAGCATTCTCAAATGGAATTAGGAAAGAAACATATAAGTCATCTAAACCAATTTTATTTATTATTTAAGTATTCCTAGTTACTTGGTTTAGTTCATGTCACGTCGGTTTTTTCCTTTGCTTACCAAAATCAGACTGTTCTGGGCCGTTGGATCAAAATATAACCATGGTCGTCTTATCCCCTACCTTTCGCTTTGAGATACCATGTGAATAGTGTCTGCAAGTTTCCTTTCCCCCTTCGACCTCTCTCCATCATTTCTTAGGATTTTCTCTGATTCTTTCTCCAAAATACTTCACTTGCATTTTCAAATCACGTAATCCTATAAAATATAGGGTTTTGGGGCTTCATGGCCAGATGATAAGCAACCCTAACCTCCTTTGTTCCTCCCCTGTCTCCCTCTTCTTTTTCCTCTCGTCACCAATTGGGGCATTTAGTCCTCCAAGAAATGAGTCTCGGAGCTTCACCGAGTGACCTAAAATCTTCTCATGGTCTTGGCTCATCCTCTTCTGACCTAGGGAATGCTACCCCAACCTCACCGGCTGGCGCTGGACAGAATGGATTCACCACCCCATCAATGGTGACCATGGGTGCTCATCAGGCCGTCATGTGGGGCTACGATGGTTCAAGCCTTTCCCAAGATCTTTGGCAAGTCTATATATGTCTTCCTTAGTATTTGATTTGTGGTAATATAGATTTCCCCCTTTCTCACCATGTTTCCCATGGTTTAGGTGTGGTCATAATTTTTTGTGTTAGTGTCTGCTTGATCATGGATGGCACTGCCTTTTTGCACGAACGGCTTCTCTTACATCTTTAGATCTAGGTTGGATTTGGTTTTCCCCTGGTATGATTGCCTCTGCCGGTTTGGGTTGCTATATCATGAGGATCAGGCTCCAGTGACCTTCGTGAATAGTGGTCTTTGCCGATCCATCGCATGACTGAGAATGAACATGATCACATGGAGTTTACATTACTAGCCCTCATTTTCTTTTCCTTTTTCTTTTTCCACTGAGGGTATAATGGTATTTCTACTAATCCAGTCATGCACTTGACTGTGTGAGGGGCCGCCCGACTTGGAAAATCCCTATTGGGCCAAGTCATCCTATTTATAAATGGATAAATGCATACATGGATTTGTAGGATTTTCTGATTGGTCAGTTTTATATAATTCATAAGTCATTATTTATAGCTCAATTTTTTTTTATTTAGAATCCTTGGAAATTTCTCTATCTTCGGGTGTAGTTTCATCGCATGATTCACAAGTTCTAAAGATTTAATTTTTATGATCTTACAAATTCATAATATCACATTAATAATTAATGATAGATTTTAAAAGATCAAGTTGTGATCTTGGATCAAATCCATGATCAGTAACCCTAAGCTTACTCTCTGAAATATGATCATATGTCGATTTAGTTTTTTTCCAAAGATTTGAGTTTTAGGGTTTTGTTTTCATTTGTGATAATGAAAAAATAATATAATAATTAATAAAGTTGTAATTTTGAGTCAAGATTTATCTTCAAAAAAACCCTGAAGTCAATGTTGGGTCAACCTCAAGAATCGACTTAGGTTTTTACCGATGGATTTAGTTTTCTAGGCTTTTCACAATACTTACATATTTTAGAACATAAAACCTTAATTAATGGATCTAAACCTATATGTAGGTTGAGTTGACCCTAGACTTGGAGGGTTAGGATTCAATCTCTGATTTAGAAACTCAAGTTTAGATATGTCTTTTCTATTATCTAGGCACTACTATTATGACTAACCATCCTTTCCTACATGAGGCATGAGTAGTTATTCTCTTTTCCATAATTATTAAATGCTTATTTCTTGGATAATACTTATGGGTCCTCTAACAAAACCTAATTTATTTTGGATGTTCTTATCATATTATTTTACATGGACTAAACATATACTTGCCTTTCCCTATTTATGTGCATGCTTAGACTATCCTTATTTGTTGCAGTAGTACATATGTACAACCATGTTTACAAGGGAGTGCTTTTCTGCCCATGGTGTGCTTTTTCACACATGATTTACAGAGGCACACTTTTTCGCCTAGGATGTACTATCTCCACCTATTATTTTTAGGTTGAGATCTAATGGTGTCTCAACCCTGCTTGAAATAATTTTAGTCTTTGTTTATTACATGTACAAATTTATTGTTGCTATTATTAATAGAAAGTTTTAAATACAAGATTCCCTACTTAACATTTTAGTTAGACATGTCTCATCTCTTGGCATGATATAATTCTCTTGGAACTTATTTCTCTTGAACATCCAATATTTTGATGTTATTCTTTTGAACTTCTTAAACTATTGCCTAGTTGTTATTTACTGCACATACTCAATTTTTGCTGACGTCCTTTCCTTTTGTTTTTCCTTTCCTGGGTGTTGTCCTTCACCCACCCAGAGGTAGCACAACCCCAGGTATAGTACATGGAGGACAATACATGCAAACATATACCTAGCTTATGGAGAAGACTTTTAATGGGAAGCAGACTTGAGATAGCTGGATATCCCTCTACTTAGACCCTAATTATTGTTGTACTTTCAATGTAAACCCTATAAGGGAGATGATTATGCAATTTGACAAATTGAATATATTCATGAGTTTATTTTCTCTACTATACTTTGGTATCTTTTTTAATATCATCATATGAGAAAAAAATTATGTCTATTTGAGCATGCTTGAAAGTATGTTTGGAATAGAGTTGATTTATTTCTCAATTTAAGTAGGGAGTGGATCCCCTCTCAGGTATCACTCCTTACAAGATGTATCAGAGCCATATTGGTCGAATTTCTAACTATTTCGATTTTGTCTCCCTAATTAGAACACTTACCTTATACAATCACCCTTTAAGTGACTCATTCACCCTATAATTGACCTATGATACTCGTGAGATGGTGAAAGGCTGATTTAGAATTATAAGGTACACACAAGAATCATGGTTGGTAAACCCTATTGTGATAAGAAATTAGGTTCTCTTACCCTACAATGTAGGTTGGTGGTGATATATCCCTTTGAATGTTAAGGTATAGCTTTAGGGTGGATTTTGGAATAAGAATGCAAAATTAGTTCTTAAGGATATCACATATGGATAAATTGTGACTTGGTTTCTCGCATTGATTTTGAGCTCATTTTGTTTTTTATCATATGCTTTTTCAAAGAAAAACCTATTTCCAACTATACCGCTATATTTACAAAAAAAATCTCTGGGTTTATCGATGCTTTATTGAACTCAGTCACAATAAAGGATTTTGTGATGTTTGGAAACTCTAAAATTAGTTGGAAAAGATATCCTAACCCTAGTTCCAGTATTTAGAGTGGTCACTAGGAAGATATATTTTGTGATAAAGGTTTAGCTGACCTCCCCTTTTGTATCCTATGACTTTTTAGTTGCCCTTGTGAACCTTACGGTTGTGAGGTTAGTAACACACAGACCTATATTCAACCCTATGTGGTTTTGACTTGCTAGTTGGATGCATGAACTATGATCAACATAACCCCTAAAAAATTCACAACTAAATGATCCATAAGTGACCATGATATGTTGATGTTGTTTAGTTTGGCTTATTAGGACAACCTTTTTAAGGGGTGGAGAGTATTGGAGTATAAGATATGGATGATTATATTTTGAGGACCGAATCCTTTTAAGGGGATGGAATCCTGTAACATACCAAAATCTAGCTACTCTGACTCTAGAAACCCTAACTCCATGATTAGGAAGTTAGTGTACTTGAATCCTTAATTTTGACTAAACAAGGTTAGACTTATCCCCTAACATGCTTGTTTATATCGTAATGGACATATAATGGTCACCTAATGAATATTTCACATGTTTGAACCCTAATGAATATTTAATATGAGTAACTCACATATTAATACTAATTGTGGATACATGTGATGCTAACCATGTCATGGACCAGTAAACCCTAACGTATGATGAGTGAGATAAATGGAACCTAACTCTGGACTTAATAAGAAGGTATAAGTGAAGTATAATGATCATGTTGACCTAAATCCTAAGTTGTAATAATCTAACCTTAATATATACATCCTTGATTACTTTCATGATACATTAGTGACATTTAGGTGTTATAATCAGATAAGATACATTAATACACATAAATGGTATATAACCACATAATCCCAAGTTGACACATAAATGAATTCATCAATATGTAATATGTTTCACCTTGTTCACTGATAGAACACTAAGTGACTTTCTTCCAACATAATTTGAGTCAGAGAAACCAAAAATCTTACAGTGCTCATTGTTCCTATATAGAAGACCATTTCCATGTGAGCTTTTTAAGTATTTGAGAATGTGGTACACAACATCCCAGTGACATTTTTGAGGTTTATAAAGACACCTATCGAAAAGTCCAACAAAAGAATTGATAAATTCTCATGGAACTATCAGATGAATGATTTTCCCCACAAATCTTCTAGATTGCTTGTTGTCAGGGTAAGAAGGAGAAGAATCATCAACCCAATTGGTATTGGGATCTAGAGGTCACTGACTAGCTTGCCACCCAACATGCCAGTCTCTTGTAGTAGATCAATTACATACTTGAACTGATACAAACATACTCTAGAAGAAGAATGTGATACTTCAATCCCCAAAAAATAGAACCACTTTGTTACATCTTTAGTAATGAAGTGTTTTCTCAGATATTCCTTGGTTTCCTAGATACCCTGATGATCACTCTCAGAAAGGATGATGTCATCCACATAAACGATCATAATAACAAGTCCCACAACAGTTTTCTTTAAAAAAATAGAGTGATCAAAATGCGAGCATTGAAAGTCAAATTTAGCAAGAATTCGACTTAACTTATCAAACCATGATCGTAGGCTCTATTTGAGTCCATAAATTCTTTATTAATATGATAAACTTTAGAACACTCTCCCAGGAGCAACAAATCTAGGAGGTTGGTCCATATACACTTCTTCATGCAAATCTCCATATAAGGAATTTTATACGTCAAGTTTAAAAAGAGGCCAACTATTATTGACAACCACAAAAATAAGAATTCACACTAATTAAGTCAATCTCCATGTGAGAAAGTCTCAAAATAATCCACTTCATAAGATGTGTGTAGCCTTTAGCAACAAGATGAGCTTTAAGACATTCAACCAAGCCATCGTGTTGATATTTCCCAATAAGGACCCAACGAAAACCAACTAGAGAAAAATGAGCAGGAGAATCAACTAAGTGCCAAGTTTGTTCTGTGTGTATAAACTCCATTTCCACTTCCATGGCATGACGCCAAGGAGGATTTTTAGTGCTGGAACTACAAATTTGGAAACACAAACTATGGAAAGAGTAGTAGTAAAGTTTGCAAAACTTGAACCAAGTTTAGCATTAGAACAAAAATTATTGATAAGATGTAAGGCACAAGAACGCGCCCCTTTTCTTATGCTAAAATGAGTATTCAGATCAGAATTTACCTGATTAGTGTCGTGATTTTCCGACAAAGATGAGGGATTGGCTGAGTGAGGGGCCATAGAAGGAGCTGGAGTCTTGTGACGTCTTTGATAAATGTTGATAGGAACCTTAGTATATGGAACAACATAGTATGAGGAGTCTGACTCAACAGTAAAAGGAAGTGGTGTTTCCATAAGTAGATCCACAGATAGAGTTGAACCCGTAGTAGAAATATACATGGTATCCTCATAAAAATCAACATCCACACTAGAAAAACCATTTCTTAGCAACCGGTTCATAACATTTGTACCCCTTTTGAGTTAGTCAGTACCCTGAGAAGACACACTTGGTGGATGGATAAAGTTTTCTCAAGCCATGCTAAATATTCCACACAAAACAAGTACTACCAAAAATTCTAGGTGGTAGAGAGATAATCAGGATCTGAGTATAAAACTTTATAAGGGACTTGTTTTTTGAATACATACGAGGGCATTCTATTGATTAGAAACATGCAGCGGAGACAACATCGACCCAAGAAAATTTAGGGACATGATAGTGAAGCATAAGGGTTTGAGCTACTTCAAGTAGATGGTGATTCTTGCATTCAGTAATTTCATTATGTCGAGGATTGTAAGAACATGAAGTTTAATGGATAGTGTCAAGAATTTTATAAAAAATGATGGCAGATTGTTGCATAAATTTAAGGGAATTGTCAGTTCTAAATTTTTTATGAGTTTAATACATTGAATTTTGATCTCAGCCAAATGCAATATAGAATCAAGAACATGGGCCATGTCTTTAAGTAAAAGAAACCACATATCTTGACAAAATTCATTTGTGAAGGTTATAAAGTAGTGAAATCCATACATACTTGTGACATAAAAGGTCCCCATATATCAACATGGACAATGTCAAAAATAGATTTTGAGGCTAGAGTTTTTTTCTACAAAAACTACACAGGTTTTGCTTTCCTAACTGGAATTCTTCATATTCTAACACAATTTCAAATTCATTAGGAATTAAATGCTTGATCTTGGATGCAGATGGATGTCCCAATATGTAGTTCCATTAAAGTCCCGAAGAAGTTGAAGATAGAAGAGTAGTAGTCTGTCAAGCATCAAGGTAGTATAAGTCATCTAGCCCCTCATACCCCAAACCAATACTCACCCTCTTGTGGAGATCCTGAAAGATACATCCATCATGTCAAATGTCACTGAGGTTGTTTGACATTTTACTAACTGAAAGAAGATTCACATGGAAGTGAGGAACATATAAAGTTGATATGAGCAAGAAATTATTTGTTGTTTGAATATTTCCAACCCCGCAAATTGGGTCTTGAGTGCCAACAAATGAGAAATAGGAGAAGAAGTAATTAATTTAGAATAGAGTTCTGAATTGCAAGAAATATGGGTAGAAGCACCATAGTAGATGACCCATTTGCTTAACCATAAGGGGCCAAGGATGATAGAAAGGTAGAACAATCATCCAAGCATGGTGCCAATGTCAGAGGTTGAATTAGTTCTTGGAAAAGCTTTTTGAATTTAGCTCGGACCCAATATGCATAAGCATTGGAAGGTTGGGCCAAGTCTTCCTCAATGTAGTTGGTATAGTCCTGATTTTCCCATGTGTTTGGGTAGCCATGTTTCTCCCAACAAAGATCCTCATTGTGATTATTCTAGCCACAAAAGTTGCAATGAGGAGATGCAGTAAGAGGGGTGTTGCTTGGTCTATCATTTTGCTGACTAAATATCACTCCAGTAGGAGGTTGGCCATGTTCAGGTCTAGACGGGCCAAAACAATCACGTCCTATTCCACAGACACAACCTTTTCCTCAACTAGGGTCACAAAATTGGATGACAAGAGTAGATTCCTCAGTGGAACTAGTAGGAGAAGAAGAGACGTAAGACATCACTAGACCCTTTTGAGGACATCACTCAATTTAGGGAGTGGATCACTAGATAGGATCTGATCCACGACTTCAGATAAGGAGGTATGCCATCCAACAAGGAATTGGACCAACTAATGTTCATTCTACTATCTTTGAACTTAAGAGATATCAAAAGTTAGGGGATGGTAACTTCAAATGCATCCCACAAAGCACATAGTTGATTATAATAATCCCTAATAGAGGTGTCTTTAGAAAATCCCTTTTTGTCCAAAGTTTTAAAGATTTCAAACTCCTTTTAGGGTTTTTTTGGTGTGAATACAAATGTGCTAATTGATCTCACATGGCCTTTGCTGTTCTAAGTCTTAAAAGAGATTGACTTATTTTTGGTTCTATACTATTGACCATCCATGTCATCACTCCATAGTCATCTTTGACCCACAAATCATAGGCCTATTTAGTTTTTTTGTCAACAGTTTCAGACGGAGTAACATGTCCTTTAGTGATAAGATGAGAGTACCAATCATGAGCCTTGACGTACTACTCAAAGGAAGGTAACCACATATCGTAGTTAAAACCATCTAGTGTGATGGTGGTCATATAGAGGGTTATTAGGTTATCATTAGAAGCCATGATGGAGTCAATTTCATATCAGTCTGCTCAAGTTCTCAGTTCAGAAGGGCATGAAATATCATGCAAGAAAACAACAGAAGATTTGAGAAACCCAAAGAATAGGAAAAAATATTTTAATTATTAAACCAATGCCACATCGTCAAATTAGGCTGACATGTGGCAAAGATTTAAGGGAGGGAACGAGTTCCCCCTAAGAAATAAGTGGAATCAACAACAAGTTGCTTTTATACCAGGAGTCATATAGGTGATTGGATCAACACTCTTACAATAGTGATACATGTCGATGGGGGTTAGGTCGACAAGGAGGTAGGTCGATGGGGGTAGGGGGTAGGTCAGTGGGGGGTTATATTGATGAGGGGTGAGGTCAATGGGGGGAGTTCGATGGGAGATTAGGTCGATTTTGGGGGTTAGGTTGATGGGGGAGTAGGTTGATGGTTGGAAGTTGGTGGAAGGTTGATGGGATGGAAGGTGGTGGAAGGTCGATGGGTGAGAAGGGAGATAGCTTGACAGTGGTAGAAGGTAGATGTTCTAGAAGGTGGTGACTTGGAACTGGTGAAAGGTCTATGGGGGGTAGGTCATGGAGGGGAAGGTTGATGGTTGGGAGGAGGTGAAAGGTCGATGGGATGTGAGGATGATGACTTGGTGGCAGATCAGTGGGATGGAAGATAGTGGAGGCACATGAAATGGAGTAGAAGATGGGTAAAGGAGGAAACAACAAGGAGACTGAAAGGTCAATGGGTGGAAGGACAATGAGCATAAGATAAAGGGGCGAGGGGTAGGGACAGTACTTGGTGGTATTTGAGTGTATGGGTGAAGAGGCTTACAGAGGGCCGAACTACCCTTATACCATGTGAATAGAATAATGATTTAATAATCAGATGACAAATACACGCATAGGCACCCTCCTTATATGGGATAGGAGTGGCAAAATCATATAGCTAGTTTACCATGAACTACACAGTGAATAATTTTGAGAAGTCATTGCCATAATTTCTTGGCATGTTGAGAACTGCATATGGGATAAAAGACAACACAGAATAAATAAAAATAATTATATTAACATAGATAATCTTGGATGTCCACAAAGGAACTAAACCTAAAGGAATGGGATATGATGGGATGGTACAGATATAAGGAAGGAAAGACCATACCCCTACATAGTCATAACAAGTTATCCTTAATAATTGAAAAGTGTAGTTCAAACATATGGAAATATGAAAACCCTGGATAGAGAAATCCCAAGGTAAATATATAAATACAAGTAAGGTGCATTATAAGAAATGTAATTGTTGTGCACCTAAGGTATATGAGACACACTTCCACCAATTCTATAAAAGAAGGATGTGCATTTGTCTTGATGCCCAGGCTGCATAAATATATAACAATGAAAATTTTGGTTAGGAAAATCTCAAGTAAAATGTGTAATGGAAAATTAACACATTGAAATAAACCTTGTGAAGGACACCTAAGTAGACTTTCACCTCGTTAGAGAGTCCATTTTATCCAAGCGCATAGCCACTCCATACATTAAGATTGAGGATCAATTTTCTAACATATTTACAAAATCATTACCAAAGATAAGATTTCATTCTATTGTGGACAAGTTGGGCATGCATGACTTCCATGATCCAATTTGAGGAAGGGTGTAATATATTTATTTTTATTTATGTGCTCTCTTTAGTATTTTGTCTTTTGTTCCATATTGGTAAACTTTGTATTGTGTGACTCCTCCTATCCTATATAAGGAGGGTGCCTATGTGTGTAATTGTCATTTGAATATTACAATCCTATTCTACTCACAACCACAAATCACATAAGGAGGTTGTCTAACTCACCCTTCTAGGGAAGGTCCTAATCTAGGGTGCCTTCTTGACTTCTAATAGGAGGTTAGGACTTCTAGCCACAACCTGACCCCACATTTTTAGTGTTATGCCTCCCACAATAGGTCCTTTCCCCATTCTTGGTTTGACCCACCCCAGGTTAGGACACCATCCCTAAAGGTGAGTTGAGGGTATTATATTTCTCATTATGTTACTATTTATTACCTATGTTTTAATGTATATATAGTACATACATACACATATATATATATCAAGTACGATGTGTGTATACATACATATACATACACACACACGCGCGCACATACACACAGATATATATATATATATATATTGTGTATTCTGCCCAGATTTACTTTTATAGTCGTATAGTTACTTTTTTATCATCATAGTTACTTTTTTGTCCCGCGAGTAACTTTTCTGACCATATAGTTATTTTTTGGGTGAACAGGTAGAGAAATCCAGGCTACCCACACGAGTATTGAATGAACACCCTATGTGTGTGTGTGTGTGTGTGTCTATATATATATATATATATATATATATATATATATATATATATATATATATATATATATATATATATATATATATAGATAGATAGATAGATATCCAAATCCCTTTACATGTATCATGCATGCATTACTTCACTTACTTGCATTCATTGGAAAGTAGGGTATCTCATTTGTGGTTCTTAGACTAGATTACCTATCCAAATCCCTTTACATGTATCATGCATGCATTACTTCACTTACTTGCATTCATGGGAAAGTAGGGTATCTCATTTGTGGTTCCTAGACTAGATTACCTATCCAAATCCCTTTACATGTAACATGCATGCATTACTTCACTTACTCGCATTCGTGGGAAAGTATGGTATCTCATTTGTGGTGCCTAGACTAGATTACCCAACCCATTTGTATCATGTCTTTTCATTTTCTCTAATTAGTATTTGTTTGGGTAGGGATATTATTTCACATGTACTAATCCCATTACCCATTATAAGGGATTAGGGTTAGGATTAGGGACTACACTATGAATTTTAGGGTTTAAAGATTATGTTGACCCACTAGGGTTTTCATACTCTACTGGGTTATCACACTCAAGTCCTTTATAGTCTATTGGGTTTTCCACCCATACTTAGGTCTTTCCAGGGTTTACCCTCACTAGAGAAAAAAGTATATAATAATAAAACATTTCCATAACCATGTCATTATTTAACATTATGTTTACATTAATTGGCAGAGGATGCCTTAATCCTACTTCTTATTAAAACCTTAACTTGATATGAGGAGGAAAGTGTATTTTAGGATTAATCAAGCAAAGATATGAGAATTTGATGAAATTAGAGATGGGGAAACTTAGGGAAATATTACTTTAGCAAGCCCTAGGTTCTGGCCATGTAGGTATCACATTGGCTTAGTGAGTCATCATACACCAACTTAATGGTGCGGAGGAAAATAATTCATCCCTCAAATTTGTGATCCTTTCTAGACGCCATTACCCTTAGAGCATGACTTAAAAAATTTCCTTATAATTCTAGGTATTATTTGAAATTGTCAACTATTAAATATTATTTGATAAATTTTGTCCCTGATACCAGATGTCATGACCCCACTTTTGAGTATCACCCATAGGAATTACATAGGATCCAAATCTAACAAAAAATAAATAATAATAAGAAATTCCATTAATTGAACAAATACTAGTAGCAAGATGTTTAATAAGGCTCCTCAAAGGAATTACATTATTCCAAAGAAACTAACATATACATGATAAGAAATAATAAGACTACCTAGATAATCCTCCTTGTGACATTGCATTAATATCTTACATGTATCCTTTTGAATTCCCATATCCTCATATATTTATGTATGGAAGTTGCCTAAAATGATGACAAACAAAAGCATGTGTCAGTATGTTTCTATATTGTTTATGTGGGAGCACAAAAAAGTGTGCATGTATGATAACAACATACATTTTTCAAAAATCAGAGATTTGAACTTGTATTTTGATTTAGATAAACTAACCCATGTTTATAAGACCACCTTGGGCATAATCACCTTTCTCTATCCATCATTGGACTTAAGTGAACTACCCTACAGTAGATCTAACCATGGGTTTAGATTATCCTAGGTTTTATTAGATGATACTCATAGTGGCATTGTAATGAACCGAAAGTAAATAAACATCAAATAGTTTGTTTCATCAAGATTCAAGACATCTTTGGCAAACTTTGGAATTTGATATATGTGGGTATTCATAAATAACCATGTACCCCAAATCGTGCAGCTATATCCATGCACTTTATACAATCCAATCATCGATTGTATATTTAAGAAATCCATAATCAATCAGCATTATTTGCATGTATGTATAACTCTACCGTGTCACCAAACATTCACAAGATACTGAGTAGACCTAGATTAGATCCTAACTAGGGTTTAGGGTTATCTCGGGTTTGGAATAGGAATAAGGATAACAAACCCTAGTTCCATCACAAAATTATTTCCAAGAGTTAGAAACCCTAATTTACCATGAGTTGTAACCCTAATTATACGCTTGAACATATTATGTCATTAAGAAAAACTACATATGATTATGTGAATTAGGATCATATCCAGTTATAACAATTGGTTTCAAAACCCTAGTTTATCATATATTGTTATTGACTTATAACCCAAAATATATGTAATCATCATCTTGGATATAATTATATTCATCAAGATTAGGTATTATCACAAAAATGAATGAATTCCCTATATTTTACATCCTATTATCAAGTCTAGGGTTTTCATGCATTTATCACTTTATATTTATGCAATCATACATACATATATATATATGAAACTAAATCAAAATTAGGAAATGGTTATATTTTATATGGATTCTATACATTTTATGACCATTTTGGCATATAACATCATTCGTATCCAACCTACCAATCAACTACTAGGATATTTGCAAATTAAACATAATCATACCAATCATATTGGGTCACATCAGCATGATATAATCTTCTCTACATTCATGGGGTCAGGTCCAGCCAACAGACATCTACCATGACAGCCTAAAGACCAGCGCATCCACTTCTTTGAAAAATAAAATATGACCTTATTTCATTTTACACAGTGATCATGACTGATCACCCAGATCAGGGTAGTTTGTTCATGCCCCCATGGGTCCCCTTCTTCCCTGAACCTAGCTCACGTGCAAGACCTACCAGTCATGGAGTCAACTCCATGGCTAACTCTAGGCTGGTGACCTCTGCTGTTGCAGCCATGGGTCTTCTTCACTTCTCCATGACTAGGCATATTCGAAGGATATCTAAGCAACTATGGAAGGTCTAATAGGGTTTTTGTGGGGTGGGTCTCATTGAGGAGAAGAAAGATCACACATAAGAAACTTACATCACACTCTAAAATTTGAAAGCACTGACATTGTTTATGACATCTAGGAGACTTCCTCAACTCTTCCTAATAGTATTCTATGATCTAGGGCTGATCTTGTATGTGGTTCCCCCTTGCATCAGGTTACGTATTAACAAAAGACAATGGAGTCTTCTTCCAGTTATAGGGTTCCTACAACGATGAATATGATAGCCCGATCTCTACTGTGTGAAAATGCAAGGGAGGTTCTTATACAGAGCTCTTTGTTGGCAAGATAAGGCTCTACAAAGTACTACAAGCCATTGGGTAGATAATGCAATTATCTTCTGCAAACTTGCAATCAATTTGACTCTTTCTCTCTTTCAAAATCTTTAAGACTATGGGATTTGTTTGAGAGGATGATTTGAAGGATTTTTTGGTGAAAGGAAGGGTAAAGATAGGAAGATCGATGACTGAAGGAGTGGTGACTCATGTTCTCACAAGATCAGTAGTGTCTAGATGGAGAGGGTGACTTTTCCATCCATAGATCTTCCTGGGTCTGATAGCCCAGCCAAGGGTTCATGTTGTCCTCTGATAGAAACATTTTTATTTGATTAAAATCCGTGTTCTTGGATTGATTCTATATGTCAGGTTAATGCCTTGTTAGTCCCATTACGTGACGATCCATTTCCTGCATACTTTCCATGTTGACATTTCATTGATATGCGTGCAATCATATCAATAAGATGTCAAGAGGGAAAATACAAGGAATTGTAGTTATTATCTAGAATACATTGAAGCTAGATCATATCCACAAGATCATAATAGTGCTACACAAAACATCAACCAAAAAAGATATAAATGGTAATGCTTACACTTATTGCATGGAAGAAGAAGAATCTAACTACAAAGGAGAGAGTGTACATAGGATATTGCATCCTACACAACATCTAGGAAAATGAAATGTAAACTAACTATTAGGAAAATAAGAGAACATCCATCTACTCTAATATCCTCCAAGGAGCTTTATTACATTCTTTCTGGTACTTTGAGTGCATTTACTGGTTCTTTTCACCTAGAAAACATGTGAAACAATTGAATCAACATAAAATGTCGTGTATGTCGGTAAAAGATACATACATATTAACTTGCATATTTTAAAGATTTGAAAAGGAAGAAAGTAAAAAAGAAAACATTATTTAGAGCGAAAATTAGGTGAACGATTTCTTTTAAAGATATATTTGATGTGTTTTCACTACTAAGTGTGTTAGCACTTACAATACTTATATATTGGGCCTCCCCGCCCCTTGGGCTATGGGGATCCCCACCCCTAGGGCTAGGGGGATGTGCTGACCTTAGTTTTAGAAGCGGGAGAAAATGTATATCTCAATCAATATCTACAACCTATCTCTTTTTTATGTTCTTGATGTTATGGCGAGGGCATAATACCAATAATATGCATCCAAGAACTATACACAAATAAAGCATCCAATGTTTCAAACTTAATGCACACGGAAAAACTAGTCATGTACTTATAATCCCACATATGTGATTTATCAGATCTTGATTCCAAAGAGTCTAGAGAATAAAGTGAATGGATCACCCTAAAAGGAAGTTAAGGGCACATTATTACTATGAGTCCATGCGACCCAAGACTAGGATTTTGGTTAAAATGGGTTCTTTTATGATTAGATCAGAGATTTTTGTTAAGTTCATCTCATTTTAGGGTCAAAAGATCAGATCTACAGTTTGGGTTACACTTGAATCATAAAGACCTTTATTATTTAGAGAGGAGCATTAAAAATTAGGGTTTCCAGAGGTTTAGGTCATAATTGATTACCTCTTTAAGGTACATATGATCTAACATTATCAAAGATGGATCTAGGGTTTGGAGTCGAACTTAAGTGAGATTATATCATTTCCTTATTATTTCCATATCATTAAATATGATTTATGCTATGATTTTTGTAACAGGGATCAGATCTAGGTTGGGATAATATTTTATTTAGATAGCTCACATTTTTTGATAAAAATGATATATAATTTTGCTATTATCCAATGTTCCTAGAATTTACTATGATTTTTCTAAGATAAGTAGATTTCTACTGAATAAATGGAGGAGGAGGGAAAATATTGGTTGATGTGGACGATTCAAATTGGTCCAGGTCAAATCTTGGTGGTGTGAAACCCTCTTGCATTTCCTTGCTGACTTGCGACTCCTCTCAGTTGAGTTGGTGGCTCAGCATAGGACCACCTCAGCTCCTTGTTGGCACCACATCCTCACCTCCTCCTTTGCTTGTTGCACACTCAACCTGTCCCTGGAGCAGACTTAGGCGAGAGTGGGGTGAGCGAAGGACCTAAACCTAACCAAGAGGAGTCGTGGTCGGTTTTGGGTGATGCTCCTGTGCCCAGGCGGTGGATCAACATGGTGTATCTCCCTCTAGAGCTTATTGCTGCTATGGGTAAGATCAGGCTTGCTGGAGAGTGAGGGGTCAAGAGGAAAGGAGAGTAAAGAAAACCCAACAATGTGTTGGGCAGACCCAGTCGACCTCCATAAAGGTGATGGTGGCGTTGGATTGATGTGTTGAGGTGAGTTGGGGTGTGGTCAAGGTGGTGCAGGTGGTTGAACATGGAGATGAGGGAGAGAGTCATCAGGGCTGGCTCACAAGCAATTGGTAATGGGAAATGAATAAAGGAAGTGGGGTGAAGCTAATAGTGTAGTTATATAGGCCTAGGAGTATGTAGGGGAGGAAACCCTAAACTATTTGTTGCCGCCAGTGAGAGGCATGCGGAGTGGGGAGTTTGTTCTCCCTGATCCGAAGACAAAGGAGGTCATGGAGAGGGTCATTGAGTTTGGTTTTGTAAGGTGAGGAGAAATATCTCTCCAGAATCATGAGGAGGTGGGCAGATAAGCCACGAGATTGGGACTAGGTGGTTGGTTTGTTGGGAGAGGAGGTAGGGTCATGCGGGACGTAGGGGACAAGTCTTCTATAGTTGGATCCTCCCTGGACGGCCCATATACAAGTGACTATGATCCAAGGTATGCACCCCAACTTATATAGGGCTGCATGACATTTATATGTCATGCATAAGTCATTTAATCAGATGACATAGGTCTAGAGGTATTAATAAATCAAAATCATGCTTTCAAATTGAAATCTTCATATCCCCCAATTGGTAAATCCAATTAAAATGAAATTTTGGGTGTAGCTTTTTGATATGGTTATCTAACTATGGTACAAATTTGGGGTTGAAATTTAGATGTTTGTCTACCCTTGTTTGGCTAGGTTGTTAATACGCATGCCTTACCCTAATGTGCATTTAGGGTTTGCGTTGTTTTAAAATTTATGTATCCATATGGTCAAATTAGTCATGAGAGGTGATTAAGGGTATTTTAGGCAATAAATTGAGAACTTATTTGTATCATTTAATTTGTAAGAGAAAGAAAATATTGTAAAAAAATCACTTTATCACACATTATAATCCCTTTTATGTTATTAGTTGTCTGTGGACAAAAGATAAGGCCTAAAGAAGTTAATGTAATATAAAAAACTTGGTTTGTAAGGCAAATGTAGATAACTACTTAGTTATATAGGTTTTCTATGTAATTTCTCCCATTATCTAATATTCCAATTTTCTATCATCTAAAATTATCATGGATTTTTCTTTGGAGCATGAAATACTCATTTTCTCATTTTGCATCTCAAGGACCCATATGTAAACCCTGATAACCCAGTTGGGCTTGTATTGGGTTCTAGGAACCAATTCCATTGCTCAGGTCTTCAAAAGGGTCCATAACATTCATTATCTTCTTAATTACGAAATTTGGGTTTGATATGCCATATTATCTCAATTGACACCTCACATATGCATATTAGATTAAAATCGCTTTAACGACATAAACTAAAAACTTAGTCTAAGTCTAGAGCTTAAATTCATCATATGATTCAATCAAAGTCATACTACTGATCTCATTATTCTTATTTTACTCTAAATGTTTTAAATTTTATCTCAATGCATTATTAGTGAGTTCATAATCATAAAATCTAAATTTGCAAAAGTCCAAGATCTTATAATGTCATTCTTGTTGTTGTATCTAAGCAACTGAGGACCCAAAAATACTTTGCCTCGAGGATCAAGGGTGGTGGTAGCCTTATATAGGAAAAATTTGTAGAGGTTGATGCTCTGTGAAGTGGGCCGGTGAGAGGATAACAATTTATATACAATGAATTCATGATAAGTCCATCCCACTCTATCTCCTATTGGTTCACTAGATAGCTGGAGTGAACTAGAGAAAGGAGTATTGGTGATGGAAGGAGTAGTGATTCCAACCTATGTGTGATAGGGACATGTCTAGGTGGGGTAGAAGACTCCTCCATTCCAGAATCATCTTGGATCTAATATCCCTTCCAAATCAGACATTTGTACTTCAAACAAAAACTCTTATTTAGATTCAACTCCATTTTCTTAAATTATTCCTATAGGACATGATATAGCCCCACTTGACCTGAATCTAGGAAATCCTACCTTTACTATTATCTAACATTGTTAAGAAGATACTTCATTAAATTATATATCTACAATTAAAAGTTGGTTTTCAAACACTATTTAGATAAATTTTCACATAATTATGCAGATCATGGGATAACTTAGAATCTTCTAGAATTTTCTTCCATAATATTATACTTTGATTATCCATATATTTCAATTATCATGAGTATATCATGAGTGCGAAATACTCTATTATTCATTATGCAATTCATGGACCCCTAATCAAACCCTAATTGGCCCAAGTGGGCTTGTATTGGGTTCTAGGGACCATGGCTCATGTCTTAGCACTCTAAAGGATACATAAGATTTATTGTATTCTTAATTATGCAATTAAGGATTTTGTCATCATAAAATATCAATTGAATGCCCATATTAATATCTTTGCTTATCATTGAATTATTTACTTAAGTTGAAGCCATATTATAAGTTTAGATGTTAAATTGATTGTCCCAGTTCAATCAAATTTATATTATTGATCTCATCAATCTAATATTACTATGATATATTAAAGTGAATTTAATTAAGTTATTAGTGAATTCATAACCGTAGAATCTAAATATACAAAATTTTATGATCGTGCAATTTGTGCATCCAAAATGGATATGGATTGGAGGAAATTAGACTTAAAATGTATACTCAATATCTTAGAATCCTACAACGACAATATTGGGTCATGCGTAGTAAACTAGGTCAAACATAGGGACAAGGGTGGAAATCTGTTTAGGATTTAAGGCCTTAGTTTAGCTAAGTTAAATCAAGATAATATTTGGCTTTGCTTAGGGATTAAGGTAATCAACAAGGAAAAAGAAAAAAATCTAAATGAAAACTAAGTTAACAAAGAAAAAACAAGTAATAGACTTTTGTAAGGATTTTAATTTTTGGAAAGAACTGGTTTCGAGTTTCACCAATGAAGCATACTCACCAAGATGAAAACACTCATACTCATTGTATACCCTTAGCTTAGTTTATGAGTAATCATCGCTGATGTATATTCCCTCCTCTCTCAAGATCTAGTAAGATTGAGATTATAAGCATCTCTCTCTCTCTCTCTCTCTATATATATATATATATATATATCCCCTTTCAAATATATATATATATATATATATATATATATGACAAACTAATAATCAAACACACAACTATATAATCATTAGCCCTATAGATCCAACACTTACATGAATTCACACCACTCCTTAAGATTTGATATAATACTACTCTTTCAAGGCATTAGAAGTCAAGCATCACGAGATGGTATCTAATCATGCAAGTGATTCATTTGTAGATAAGAGTAGGAGAAAAAAATTGTTAAGTGTATAAAAACTTACATGGAAATGAATATTTACATGTAGGGAGAGCCTTGGTGGATACTTCAAACCAAAGTTACTGAGTCTAGTCACTCGTATTTACAAGTAAACAAACTAATTTATGAGCAGTGATGGCTATAAAATAATAGGAATGAATGATGTAAATGGATAGAGTGAAAAAGAAATATGTAGCAAAGTGGGATAGTAACCACATGGATATTGAATTGCGTCGAAGACCTCCTCTACAATTTTGATGATAGTAATTATGGTGAAGAAGGTGAGGAAGGTGGACTCTGTATAACTTCTTACAGATGTAGAAGGTAGTCACCTCCAAGGGATGTGAACTGACGGAATTTGGACTCTCTTCCTCGTCAATTAATGGAAACTAGGGGTGAGGGTAGAGTTCGGTAGCACTTCGTATAGAAGAAGATGTGCCTCCTTTGAAGGCTTAAGTTCCTATTTATAGGGATCAGTTGTAGACTCAAGGCACCTGAACATTGGGAGCTTTACTTATGCTCAAACTTTAGAGGCACGTGCTTAGCTAACTCTAGTTGAAAGTGTTGTGATAGGGATTCCATCGGTAGATGAGTGATTTGGTAGCACCATGATTGGATAGATGACCTACAATGCCATTAGTATATGGAGGTAGAACCTTCATTTTTTGGTGTGGATAGAATTACCATCAGTGGGTGTGAGGCAGGGCTCTCTTCATTGATGCGTTTAGCCTTTTTCATTGGTTGTTGAATGCAAACAATTGATGGAATGATGGTGTGCTCAAAATTAGATGCTTCATGTTGAGAAATGTAAGGTAATTATAAAAGATTAGACCACGATACAAGCAAGTAAATATGATAATTATAATATCAAAACCTAGGATGACAAAGGGAATGAAAGGTAAAATAGGCATGCAATATCCATAAAATTAGATATTATCAACCCCCACAAACTTAGAGTTTAGCTTTTCCTCAAGCTAATAAATAGAATCAGAGTTTGAGGTGAAAAATAAGGGCATTAGATTATGTGATCATAATGTTGTGGTTATGTCTTTATGTCAGCTTTGTGCTAAAATTTCTGCTTAGTTTCCTTATCCACTTGTTGTTTCCATGGAACCTCTCTTAAAAATGAAAGCATTTCAATCTTTCATATGTTACTCCCCTTTCCCAGAATTAGGTTTCTTCCTTTGTGATATCCACTCTGAGTCTTGGTTCATGTATCATGCATAAATCTCATATAAGGTAGATTTCACTCTTGATTTTAGTTTTTTTGGATAATCAAAAGTGTGTCTGTGGTAAGTTAAGGTTGGGGTGTAAGCTGTTCTCCTATGGGTTAGTCAACCAGAGGTTGGGCATAATAAGAAAGTGGTGTATATGAAAACCTTTGACCAACAAGGGGTTATTTAATAGATATTCTAGTTTCTACTACCAATCACAATATATGTGCCTTTGTAAGTGCAACTATACACCAGCTAGGTAGCAGCCCATGGCATAAGTCTAATGTTTTCATTCTCACTCAAGATTTTATTCTTTCTCTTTTTGGCTTTTTGGGATGATAGGATTTTCAAAATATTTTGAAATGCCAAGCCTTCTTTTCTCTTTATAGGATGTTTTTCGACCAGAAGGGGTTGATTTTTCCTTGGAACAAGATTTATGCATTACCAACATGTACTTGGGGTTTAGGATGATCACTCATGAGTGTATCATACTAAGACTTGGCCTATTTTTAAGAAGTTTTCCAAGAAAGTAAGAATTTTATTAGCAATATATATCATCTTAAATTAGAGATGACATAAAAGGATGGTCATTCATAAATCTATGTAAATTTATTCCCTAAATACGCCACTTGATACAATAATGCACCAAAAGGATACCTTGGAGGCAATCAGACCTAGTCTAGATATGAATACATCTCCAAAAAAATGGATAATTTTTTTCCTAATTTCAAAACTTCATCCTTTATTTTACAAGAAAAATTCTAAGGATTAAACCGAAAACTTTAATCTAACATGTGCAAACTAGCAAAATTTTCAATTTTTTCGGAATTGTTGGAGATATAGTATAAGTAAATGATTTATAAGTAAGGGTGATATTAAATATGTGGAACGGGAGTGCACCTGTCTTGCCTATTCACACCTCCCAAATGTATCCTTCACTTTGTCCCCAGAGTGTCAAATGAAGAGTTTGTATATAAACATATGAGTTTTAATTCTGCTCTTGTAATCCCTCGGTCAGCCAATGGGAGCACAATAACTAGACACCATAAGCACCTCATAGATGATGGTAATAATCATCCTATTATTCTTATACCTTTTAATTCATGGTAACCAACAATTGCATTCAAAATAAGACATGGAAACCCCAGTCGTTATTGTGAAATGTGGTGCCGCAATGCAACATGCAATGCAGCGTTGAGAGAGACCATAAGCCTTCTCCCTTTTTATTAATAAGAGAAACTAGATAATTTACATAAAGGTCCAACAGGATATAGAAATTGCAAAATAGAATAAATATGAAATATATTAACACTCCCCCTCAAGCTGGAGTGTACACATCGTGTAGACCTATCTTGTTGCAAAACTTTGGAAAGTTGCTGGACTCAATGGCTTCATAAGAACATCTGCAAGTTGATCTTTAGACTTGACATGTGGAGTCACAACAGTTCCATTCTTGATCTGGTCTCTGATAAAGTGGCACTCAACTTCAATGTGCTTAGTACGTTCATGGAAGAGTGGATTCTTAGCAATGAATATGGCCGCTTGATTGTTACATCTGAGTTCTATAGGAGATAAAACTTGAATCTTTAATTCAGAAAGTATAGATTGAACCCACTGCAACCCACAACATGCATGTGCCATTGCTCTATACTCAGCTTCCATGCTATATCTTGCCACAATATTTTGCTTTTTGCTTTTCCAGGTAATAAGATGATTCCCCATAAATGTGCAATATCCAGACATAGACCTCCTATCATTCAGATTACCAGCCCAATCTACATTTGCATAACCAGTAAGAGATAATGCAGATATAAGAGTCTTCGGCCTATAATAGGTGATTCCCTTACCAGGTGCACCTTTCAGATATCTTAGAATACAAAAGACGTATGTCCAATGAGACTATTTTGGAGAGCTCATATGCTGACTCACCACTCCTACAGCAAAAGAAATGTCAAGACATGTGACTGTCAAATATATCAATTTTTCCACAATTTTCCTATAATATCCTAGATCTGGATAATCAGTATCATCAGTCATCTCCTTCACATGATAGTCCATAGGAGTAGACACGGGCTTGGACTCACTCATACCAGTTTCCTATAGTAAATCAAGCACACATTTTCTATGAGACAAATTGGTACCTGCATGAGATCTAAGTACTTCAATGCCCAGAAAATATCTCAGTTTTCCCAGATCCTTTGTGTGAAAGTACCCTTACAAGCTTACTTTCACACGAGATATGCATGTGGAATCACTACCAGTGATAACAATATCATCAACATACACATCAATAATAATAAATCCACCAGAAGAAGTAGAATAAAATGAAGAGTGATCAGTAACATAACGAGAAAAACCCATCTTTAGCACAACATCACTTAACTTTTCAAACCAAGCTCTAGGAGATTATTTCTATCCATAGATGGCTTTCTTCAGTCTACTAATGAATGCATATTCATCATGATTTCCAGTCACCTTTTTGGGACCAATTCGATTCAATACTTTCAATTTCATCTCCTAAATCTCACAAAATGCAAGATTTCTTAACTAATTCAATTATAAAGATTATTAACTAGATTTATATTGATTTTGTGCAGGTCTTGACTATGTTCAACCATCATATGGAATTATCTCGAGATCCTCTCAACTTTGGTCTTGACCAATCGGTCTTGACCAAAAGGTTTGCCCTAACGGTCTACCCATGCGGTTTTTACCTATCGGTCTCCGACATTCACCTACACGGTCATCCTCTCACTACTCTACCTAAACAGTCTCAAAACCGTTTGAGCCCATACGGTCTCAAGACTGCTTGAGCCCAAACGGTCTCAAGATTGTATGATGCCTAATGGTTTCAAGACCGTTTGGACGACGAAGACCGATTAGAGGCCATCGGTCCTCAAGACTATTTAGACGATGAAGACCGATTGGAGGCCATCGTTCCTCAAGACCATTTGGATGACGAAGATCCAAGACCGTTTGGATGAAGACCATTTGGATACTCAAGCAAAGACCGATTAAGAGCAAAACTGTTTGGCCCCAAGACCGTTTGGAGCCATACGGTCCCAAGACTGTTTGGAGCCATATGGTCCCAAGACCATTTGGAGCCATACGGTCTCAAGACCGTTTGGAGACAAAGACTGTTCGGTCTTAAAACTGAATGTAATCCATCGGTCTCCAAGACCATTTGATCAGTCCAATCGATCTTCAAAATTGTTTAAAGCCCAAGACCGTGTGAAATATGATCGTTTGCTAAAGACCGTATGGTCATAGATTTGCAAGACCGTTTGGCCATCAAACGGTCTCCAAGACCATTTGGGTAAAGACCAGTTTGAGGCACTTTGCTCCAAATCGTTTGGACCCAAAACCGTATGGAGCATTTTCATGACAAAAATGTGAAGCCCCCATTGATAACCTCCCATTTTGTGACGTTATCTTATTAGTTATCTTTAGTTTTCCATACTCTTTCTTAGATAAACTAAATAGAATCATTAAAATTTCTTACTTTATTTCAGATACATCAATAAACTAACTTTTCTTATCTTTCCATTTCAGAAAACACAAAAAAAATTACAAAGACTCCTCACGGTTTCAAGACCGTGAGAAGCCTCACGATCCCAAGACCGCGAGAAGCCTCACGGTCCCAAGACCGCGAAAAGCCTCATGGTCCCAAGACCGCGAAAAGCCTCACGGTCCCAAGACCGCGAAAAGCCTCACGGTCCCAAGACCGCGAGAAGCCTCACGGTCCCAAGACCGCGAGAAGCCTCACGGCCCCAAGACCGCGAGAAGCCTCAGGGTCCCAAGACCGCGAAAAGCCTCATGGTCCCAAGACCGTGAAAAGCCTCACGGTCCCAAGACCGCGAGAAGCCTCATGGTCCCAAGACCGTGAGGCTTCTCGCGGTCTTGGGACCGTGAGGCTTCTCGCGGTCTTGGGACCGTGAGGCTTCTCGCGGTCTTGGGACCGTGAGGCTTCTCGCGGTCTTGGGGCCGTGAGGCTTCTCGCGGTCTTGGGACCGTGAGGCTTCTCGCGGTCTTGGGACCGTGAGGCTTTTCGCGGTCTTGGGACCGTGAGGCTTCTCGCGATCTTGGGATCGTGAGGCTTCTCGCGGTCTTGGGATCGTGAGGCTTCTCGCGGTCTTGAAACCGTGAGGAGTCTTTGTAATTTTTTTTGTGTTTTCTGAAATGGAAAGATAAGAAAAGTTAGTTTATTGATGTATCTGAAATAAAGTAAGAAATTTTAATGATTCTATTTAGTTTATCTAAGAAAGAGTATGGAAAACTAAAGATAACTAATAAGATAACGTCACAAAATGGGAGGTTATCACCCCCCCTAACTTAGAGTCTAGCTTGTCCTCAAGTTAGATAGAGCTGAGGCATGTAAGGGCGAGGTGATTTTATTTAATTAGGGTTTCCATACTCTTGCTTCAATTCTAGGTCAGAGATCTACCGAGGTTTTATCAGGGCTTCTGCTTACGCTAACTCTTTCGAGTATCAAAAGTTGCATGGATCTCAGGATCCTTTTATATCGTGAATCTCGCATTGGGACCACCTTTCTTATTATGTGCATGTCATCGACTCTAATCAGTTTTATACTTCTTTGGAGAAACCTACCGGTAGCTAGAGTGGGTATGAGGGCTGGCTTAAAAGGCTTATTGTGTAACTCCCCCTTCAAGTGGGGAAGGGTTTGTCTATGCTTTTTAGAAATTCACTACCGGGCACGACACATCTGCCTTCATGAGGGCAGCTGAATGTACCGGCCGGGTGAGCTCTTTTATCAGCCTTTTCATATATTAGGAAACCTTAGGATATCATTACCGGGCATGACACATATGCCTTCATGAGGGCAGCTGTATGTACCGGCCGGGTGAGATCTTTGTTGGCTCTTCATATGGGTCCTTATGCATGGCACAACTCTCATGTTTTTATTCAGCACTCTGGCTTTTATTCGAGTCTCACAGGCTTAGGAAGTGGGTTTTGTTAGGGTTTTTGATTGGGCGGCCAAGCCTCTTTTATTGAAAGAAGAAAACTATTCTTAGGGTTCCTGACATGCACTTATTTTTTTTATTGGTGGTCCGCTCGCGAGATTTCTTGATTTTGGATTTCCCTGATTTCCCTCTTGACTTTGAGAGTTTTCGGTTCGCTTTGGCCCTGAAGTTGACCTGTGAAGAGTCTGAGATAGAATTGAAGCAAAAGTATAGAAACCAATGGTGAATGAAATTTATGAACTCGCCATTTCAAGCCTATATGCTAATCTTGTTATTTGTATGAGGACTACTCTAACTTAGCTAAGGGTGATTCTTTCCAGGGTGAAAGTTATACTTATAAAGTTATTTTATTGAAAAAAAATTATTGGAAAAAGTCTAAAGATAATCGGGAAAAATAGAAAGGTTGAAGCAGAAATGATACCTCGCCCTTGTCCGGTGCACTCCCCCCTAACTTATCACGCACTCTGTCCACAGAGTGTCAAAGTGATAGGTTGAGAAATGCATGGACAAGGGCATTTAGGCGTCAGTTAATCCTTTATTAGCCCCATGTGTTCTGAGTAAGTTGGCGGCGAACTTCCCTCGTAGCGCGTGGTAATCCACCTCTGTCATGTCCTCTACCGGCTTGTGGAGGGCCAGGATTGTATACATCCAGTAGAGGATGTGGAAGCCGCAGTCATTTGATTCTCTGATTTGCTGGGGGCATCTGTGGCAGAAGGCTGGTGCTTGGAAATGATCTCTGTCATACGCCCGAGTGTGCTGACCCAAAAGATCGTGTAATTTGTCAGCACACTCCTTTGCCACCTCCTCCGTTGGTGTCCTTGGAGTTGTAGTGTATGCTTTCCGTTTTGGATCATACTGGCTGTCGGAACTGTTGTAGATTATTGTTGTTCCTTCATGAAGGTTGGTTGCCAATAACATCCAGTGCTCTTGATGAAGGAAAGGTAGCATGATGAACTTCGGAGTTGTATGTTGGAGATAGGAGATGGTTGACTCCTTTGTTCTGAAGTTCTTCAGCCCGAGAAGATCATCCTTCATGTAAGCTGACACCATATAGACCGTGCTGTGATTCTGTGCAAGTAAGTATTGATAGGCGGTCATTATACTTACAGACATGGAACCCTTGAATTGTAGGGTCTCACGGAGGGCATCTGCCATAACTAAAATATCCCCGTCGATATATACCAGCTCGTCTTTGTCGGCGTATAGCCGTGACATTATTAGCCGGAGCTCGTTATCTGAAAGTGTTTTGCAAGCCTCCGGGTCGAAGTCGGGAAAAGACGGTTCAATGGCAGATTGGGGTTCCATATGTGATGAGGATGTCTTGATGGCTACCCCTGATATCAGATCAATGTCACCTTTATCTGGAGCCAGATCGAAGATGTAGGGGTTCCATTGGCTTTGCTTGGTGACATTGGATGGTTGTTTTTCTTTTTGCAACGCCGCTAGAGTTTGTCGGAAAGGTCTCCTCTGCGGTCGTTGTATAGATGAAAAGAGATAACGAGGGACGTCGTCTGCCGCCATGGTAGGGTCATTGAAGAACCGTTTGTCGCAAATAAGCTCCATGGCGTAACGTCCTCGTAGGGAGTGGAAATCTTCATTGATTAGTTCAGTAAAAGTGACCTGCTGATTTAGCGCTAGGATGTGCCGTATGACGTAGAAAGCGCTGTCCCAAGAGCCTTCAGCGGCTTGGACTTGTGGGTTAATAATTCGGAACTAGGGGGAGCTCCAGTCCTGGCGAAGAGAAGGGCACGCGGCCCAAATGAGTTTGAGAAGCCAGAAAGGGATGCACCGGGCCTCCCCGACTTCAAGTCCGACAAAATTTATTATCCCGGCCTTTAGGTCACTGGAATAGAAATTGTACACTTTGGCGTCGCGGGTGACAGTGTCCACAATCATGAGTAACCAGTGTTTACAGACTTGGAAAGGCACGGTTATGTATCTCGCTTTTCTTGCGATTCCCCTTTGCAACCTTGTAATGGATTTGTGCTGTAATTCTTTATACAGTAAGCACAATCCCAGTGTGGGTGAGGCGTTGAGGACCGGTTGCTGTCGCCGAGAACTTTTGTAGATCTCGATAGAGTTGGCAAGGAGAGTACGAAAGATTGCCATCTTCACCGGCGACTGGGGTCAAAGAAGTGACCGGAAATCTTCACGCGTCAGATCGCGTCTGGTCTTTGTGTTTCGATATATGACATCCTCCCCTGCTTTGGCATCATCTACGATAGTGTTGAGGATGAAAATATCCTGTGCGTCTAAGGTAGAGATGGCCGCCATGTCTAAGTCTTTCATTTTGTTAGGTAGAGGTGGCGGCGGAGGTAGCTCTTGCGGTGTGGGGGGATAAGGTTGTTCCAGGTTGTCCATGTACCGCTGCAGATCGTAATCTTTATCAGAATCAGAAGGAGTGTCTAAATATTCATCAGTGTCTAGGCATACTCTTTCTGATTCTTCAAGTTCAGGCACAGATGGTTTGAGTGCAGAGATTTGCTGGGCTGCTGTGGCTGGTGCAGTAGTGCTGGTTCCTTGAATGCATCTTTCGAACTCACCAAAAGCCACTTCTTTGGCAGCCTCCCCCAAAGATCCCGCAGAAAAGTTTAGAAACTGATCCCCGAAGTATATGTTGACATTCTCTGTATGAGCAGGGGATCTGTGATCTTTATCACCAGTTTGGTGATCTTGTTGTTGTTTTGGTTCTGCTCCTTGGCTGGGGCCTGCCCCAGCATCATCTGGCTTGTCTGAGTCATCAGCTGAGGAGGAACTATTGTTTGAGTCAGCGGAGGAGTCAGAATCTTCCTCGTCATCAACATCATCTTCATCGTCATCGGTTGTCTTCTTTTGTGCTTTCTTCTTGCACATACGATGGATGGATTGGAGTTTGTCATATGCCACTTGCACGTGCTCGTGTGTTTCGAGCAGTGCTTCGTGGGTTTCTTTAAGATCTGAAAAACATTGTTCGGCCGAGAGGAGTCGTGCTGAGAGGTCGGTTACTTGAGCTCTTAACTGAATAAGCTCATTATTTGACGACTCCTCCTGGCGATTATGTAGTTGTGTGAGGGTCGTGGTGATGTCGTCCAGGCGCGTGCTGAAAGCATGTTGTTGCTGCTTCAGCTCGCGGAGGGTCTCTGGCAGAGGTAGAGTCTGCACAGAGATCCGATCGACTTGCGTTGCCAACACTTCATGCTGGCGTTGTACTCCCTGGATCAACTCGGGCAAGTTGTTGTTGTGGCCGTCGATGTGGTCGACTTGCTTGGCCACTGAATCTTGACATTGTTGAATGCCTTGGAGGATGCCTGGCATGGCGCGGTTCTGCTCGCCAATCTGGGCAACCTGCTGAGTTAGACCCTGCACACATGAAAAAATAGAATTTAAAATGTTAGATGGGTCGGTGAGGAGGTTTCGGATGGTGTCAAATTGACGTCCGAATTCCGCACCGACGTTAGTATAAGGGACCCCAGTGAACGAAGGGTGAGGTGGTTGGGGTCGGGGTGGAATGATAGTGTCATGCGGAAGGGACACTATTGATGGACCTGCGAATTGCGTGGTGACTGTAGATGGGGTCACCAGCGGTGTCGGGGTGGTGGTGGGTGGAAAAAATGGTGGCATTCCCGAAGGGAGAAATGGATCCGGGAATGTTGATGGAAAGTCGGTGGATGTGAAGGAGGAGAATTCGGGCATTGTGGTGGAGAATGGGGTGCCCGAAGTGAAGAAGGGTGGGGGTGGTGGAGGGGTGGTAGAGGAAGGTGGAGCGGAGGATGATTGAAGGGTGGTTGATGGTGGTGGGGTGGTAGATATTGGGGTGGTGGAGGGTGGAGAGGTGGTAGTGAGCTCAACATTTAGACTCATTATAAAAGAGTCTAGTGATGAGGATGTAATATGTTCTTCAGGGAGGGGGGGTTCAGTTTCGGGGTTAGGCTTCGATGTAGGTGTCCCCGACAGCTCATGGGCTTTTACGAGCCTTCTGGAAGGTCGTTTGACTAGGAGCTTTGTTGTTGTAGCTGCCGGGGCAGTTATACTAAGTTCTGCCTGCCCTGCCTTTGCTTTCTTTTCTCTGGCTTTGACTGAAGCTATGATTTTGGCGATCTCGTCTTCAGTGAATAGGAGCTTGTCCTTATCATAGTCAGCAAGCTCTGGAAGTGGAAGCAGGGTTCTTGAAGATTTTGTGGGGCTGAACACGTAGTTCAGCCTTCCATCCTTATCCTTTAAGATGTAAGAGTTCTTTCGTGTCTGTTCGTTGGTAAGGATGTCGCCTTTTATGGGGCTGCATTTGGGTAGAAGTCTATCCATCTTAAGATATTTGATGATAGATGTGATATGACCACCCGTGCAGATTTCTTTCCCGAGGGCGAAGGCTGATAGCTTGAGCAGCATATGCCGTCCAATGTTGACAGGCATTCCGTTGAGGACTGACCAGAGGACAAAAAGGTCGGATATAAGAACATTTCCTCCTTCAGATCTGGGGAAAAGTGCGCCGACGATAATTTTGTGTAACGTGCGCACTAGGCCAGAATGAATGTTGGAGGCCTTGCTTGTCCTTGCATCGAAGGTTGGTAACCCCGTTAATGACTTCCAGAAGGTATGCTTGTTGAACCCGGGGTTGTCTGTGCCAGCAGCTTTGGCTTTCTTCAGCTGGTCTTGATTGTTGATGAAAATTTCATTCAGAAGAGTTTCGGTAATGACTACCTCATTGTTAAAGATTCTGGAGGTTATTCTGTGGTCACCACCGTCCCTTTCTCTATGCATGATGTCCACCACTTCTTTGTTGAAGTAAGTGAAGAATTCTGTTGTGGGATCAGAGTAGGAAATTTCAGATACAAAGCAGAGCCGGGAAAGGTTAGAATTTTCAAGAAGAGTGAGGATTCTGTGGTAGATCCCCATCTTCATCAGTATGCTGGGGCAGACATACTTGGTCAGTTTAAGGAGTTGGCTGATGGGGGGAATGATTTGGAGGTGAAGGTTCTCGGGAGGTGGTGCTGTGGTGGTGATGGGAGGAAAAATAAGAACAGTTATTGTGGCAGGGTTGGTGACGGTGGTGGAGGATGGTGGGATGCACCATGCTAGGATTTGTTCCCTTGTAGAGGTAGGGTGGACCTGCTTCCTGGCTCTCTTCTTAGATGTTGGCTCAGTTGGTGGTTCTTGAGCCAATCTCTTCCCCTTAGATTTTGTAGTGGGAGATTCTTTCTCAGGGGAAGGCTGGTATTCGGAGGCCTCGTCGGATGAGGTCTCTTCGACCTCCTCGTCAGAAGATCCTTCATCAAGGCAGCGGTTTATTCGCTTGATGTCCTTCATGACAGCAGTTAGGTTCACTTCTGTTGGGACTTTTCCAGTCTTTTTGAAGTCGTCAACTATGCTTTGCAGATTTGCTCATTCAGCAATGAGCTTTTCTTTTGTCTAGAAGGGAGCGTCTGTTGGTCCTTGCTTAGCAGGTGAAGTCATTCTGAAATAATTGATAAGAAACAAAAGTTAGAAATCTTAAATTTTGAAATTATAACAAAGTAAAATTATTTTGAATTTGAGTTTTATTAGTTTGATTTAGTTCAAACGGTCCTGAGACCGTTTGGAATCAAACGGTCTTGAGACCGTTTGGGCTTACACGGTCTGGAGACCGAGAGGATCCAAACGGTCTTGAGACCGCGAGGATCCAAACGGTCTTGAGACCGCGAGGATCCAAATGGTCTTGAGACCGCGAGGATCCAAACGGTCTTGAGACCGCGAGGATCCAAACGGTCTTGAGACCGCGAGGATCCAAACGGTCTTGAGACCGTGAGGATCCAAACGGTCTTGAGACCGCGAGGGAGACGAACCGCACGGGCGTTCGTCGGCTAAGAGCTGCGGAAACGATGATGGCGACAACGGCGGAAAGGAGCTCGAACGCGAGTTTTAAACGGTGATGCGTCAACCTATCATTGCGGTCGGTGGGTCGGCGAAGGGCTAGCTGCTGTAGAGCTGACGACGAGCCGAGAGCGACGACGAGCTAGGAACGACGACGACGAAGTCGAGAACGACGGAGACGAAGCCGAGTCATCGGCGAAGCACTTGAAACAACGACGTGCGGGAGTGCAGAGACAAAGCTCAGAGCGGAATGAAATAGGAGAGTTCAAGAATTCGGGAATCAAGAAGAGGGAAACGTAGGTGGGGTGAAAGTATTTATAGGTTTTTAGGAGCCCTCTCGGTCAGGTGACCGAGAGAGCTCAAACGGTCTTGAGACCGCGAGGATCCAAACGGTCTTGATACCGCGAGGAGCCTCACGGTCTTGAGACCGCGAGGAACCTCACGGTCTGGAGACCGTGAGGGGTCTCACGGTCTGGAGACCGCGAGGGCCCAAACGGTCTCGAGACTGTTTGACCTCAAGATCATGTGGATTTTTATGTATTTTTGGATTTAAAGAAAAAAAGAAAAAGGAAAAACAAAGATAAACAAAAGGGTGTTTAAAAACAAAAGAAAAGGCTAGAAAAATTAGGGAAGGTGATACTCAGGCCATGGGTTGCCTCCCAAGAAGCGCCTTGGTTTAACGTCGCTGGCTCGACAAGATTTTGCCCCGGCTATGCTGACTTTATAGGGTCATGAATCTCTATGGTTTGTCTTGATAACTTGTCTGCCGGAGTGTGATACTTTTTTAATCTGTGGCCATTTACGGTCCTCTTTCCTCCACTATCGTCAATAATAATGACAGCTCATGTCGGGTATATATGTTTGATTGTGAAGGGCCCCGACCATTTAGTACGCAGTTTTCCAGGAAACAGTTTTAATCTGGAGTTGAATAGGAGGACTTTGTCTCCGACGATTATATCTTTTCTTTTGATGTGGCCATCGTGCCACATCTTAGTTTGTTCTTTGTAGATTCTTGCGTTGTGGTAGGCTGTCATTCTTAGTTCTTCTAGCTCTTGGAGTTGAAGTTGTCGGAATTCACCAGCACCTTTGAGATCGAAATTTAGTTGCTTAATGGCCCACCAAGCCTTATGCTCTAATTCAACTGGAAAATGGCAAGACTTCCCATACACTAATCAAAACGTTGTTGTTCCGATGGGTGTTTTGAAAGCTGTACGGTAAGCCCATAGAGCGTCAGATAGTTTGGTGGACCAATCGGTGCGGTGCCGATTGACAGTTTTTTCCAGGATAGCTTTAATTTGCCTATTGGAGACTTCAACCTGTCCACATGTCTGTGGGTGATATGGTGTAGAAACTTTGTGGTTGACTCCATATTTTCTTAATAAGGCTTCAAAGCTCCGTTCCAAGAAATGTGATCCGCCGTCAGATATAATCGTTCTTGGGACGCCGAATCTGGGAAATATTATCTCTTTAAACATCTTGATTACCGGTTTTGAATCGCAAGAGGTGGTTGGTAGAGCTTCTACCCATTTTGAAACGTAATCCACAGCAACCAAGATATACTTGAATCCATAAGATGAGGGGAAAGGGCCCATATAATCTATTCCCCATACATCGAAGAGTTCGATTTCTTGCCATATGTTCAATGGCATTTCATTTCTTCTGGTTATCCCTCCGGATAGTTGGCACTTGTCGCATGATCGCACGTATTCATGTGCATCTTTTGCGATGGTGGGCCAATAAAAGCCAGATTGCAAGACTTTGAGGGCTTTCTTCTTAGAACTCATGTGCCCCCCAGTGGGGCCTGAGTGACAGTGCTCAAGGACCGAAGTGATTTCCGTCTCTGGGATGCATCTACGAAAGAGTCCATCTGCGCATAAGCGAAAAAGATAGGGCTCGTCCCAGAAATATTGCTTAGCGTCGTGAATGAACTTCTTTTTGTCGTGATAGGATGCGGATGGGTGAATGATTCCTGTTGCCAAATAGTTGACAATGTCGGCATACCAGGGAAATCCATTGGAGACTTTCATTAGGTGGTCGTCCGGGAGGGAATCTTGGATAGGAACTTTGTCTTCATCCTCGACTCTAATACGGATGAGATGATCGGCGACGACATTTTCCACTCCGCTTTTGTCTTTAATTTCCAAATCGAATTCTTGAAGCATTAGTACCCAGCGGATAAGTCTAGGTTTTGCGTCTTGCTTCTGAATCAGATATCGTATAGCGGAGTGGTCAGTGTAGACAATGACTTTAGCTCCTATCAGGTATGAGCGGAATTTTTTGAACGCGTAGATGACAGCTAAAAATTCCTTTTCTGTAGTGGTGTAATTGTTTTGTGCTTCATCCAGCATTTTAGATGCGTAGTATATAACATAGGGTTTCTTGTCGATTCTTTGCCCTAAAACGGCCCCTATGGCATAATCGCTCGCATCACACATGATTTCGAAAGGTAACGACCAATATGGAGCTCGTAATATTGGTGCAGAAATCAAGGCATCTTTCAGAGTTGTGAAACTTTGCAAACATTCTTGGTTAAAGTTGAACTCTGTGTCCTTGGTCAGCAGTTGTGTTATGGGTTTTGCTATTTTGGAGAATTCTTTAATAAATCTTCTGTAAAACCCAGCATGTCCTAAGAAGGCACGTACTCCTTTTACGTCTTTTGGTGGCATCAATTTTGAGATAACGTCAATTTTTGCTTGATCCACCTCGATCCCTCTGTCGCTCACTCTGTGTCCCAAAACAACACCCTCTGTTACCATAAAATGGCATTTTTTCCAATTTAAAATGAGGTTTGTTTCCTCACATCTTTGTAGAACTTGAACCAGGTTGAGCAGACAGTTGTCGAAGGAGTCTCCATAAACTGAGAAATCATCCATGAATACTTCCATTATAGACTCTGTCAATCCCGCAAAGATAGCAGACATGCATCTTTGGAAAGTAGCTGGTGCATTACAGAGCCCGAATGGCATTCTTCTGAAAGCATACGTCCCAAAAGGACAGGTAAAAGTAGTTTTCTCTTGATCGTCCGGGTGTATCGGGATTTGGTAAAAGCCGGAATATCCATCGAGGTAACAAAAGAACTTCTGATGAGCTAGGCGCTCGAGGACCTCATCTAGGAAAGGCAGGGGGTAGTGATCTTTTCGTGTTGATTTATTAAGTTTCCTATAATCAATGCACATACGCCACCCTGTAACGGTTCTAGTGGGCACCAGTTCATTTTTGTCATTAAGAACAACGGTGGTTCCCCCCTTTTTAGGGACCACCTGCACTGGGCTTACCCACTGAGAATCAGAAATTGGGTAGATAATGCCTGCCTTTAGAAGCTTGAGGACCTCAAGGCGAACCACCTCTTTGAGGTTGGGGTTTAACTTTCTCTGGTGTTCTCGTGATGGTTTAAACTCTTCAACCATGGGCAGTTTGTGCATACATAAAGCAGGGTTTATGCCTGTCAGATCAGTCATTTTATAGCCAATGGCTTTCTTATACTTCTTCAGTTCGTCGAGGAGTCTGTTTTCTTGATCATCCTCCAGAGTGGAGCTGATGATTACTGGACAGAGCTTCTCATCATCAAGAAAGACATGTTTAAGCCCCTCGGGTAAGGCTTTCATTTCTGGAGCCTTAGGTGGCTCAGTGGCTTCTATAATTGTGACGGCCTTAAGTTCTTCAAACGTGGCTGTCGGAGCTTCTTCAGCTTTTTCTAAGTATTGCAGGCATTGTTGCACTAGTTCACTGGCCGAGAATTCTACCTCTGGATTTGTAAGAGTATTTTCCAATTCGTCGGATGGTTCAGACATTTCTAACTGGGACATTTGATATATAGCATCCAGGAGAAAGACTTCCTCTTGAATGCTTGGACCTTTCATGCTGTTTAGAACTCTGAACTGGAAAGCCTCCCTCCCAAGTCTCAAAATAATAGTTCCTGCTTCTACATCGATGAGAGCTCGGGCGGTAGCTAGGAAAGGTCTTCTGAAGATTATCGGATATCTCAGGTCTTCTTGTATGTCCATAATAACAAAATCACACGGGACATAAGAATTTGTTCCTATTCTGACAGGGATGTCTTCGATAATTCCAAGAGGGGCAGTTATGGTAGAGTCGGCTAACTGAATTGTCATTGTCCTAGGTAACAAATCAGTGAAGCCTAATCTTTTACACATTGAATAGGGCATAATAGATATGCTTGCTCCTAGGTCTGCCAATCCTTTCTTGCTGGAGCCATTTCCAATGGAACACTGAATGCCGAAGGAACCTGGGTCCTTCTTTTTCTTTGGCATTTTATTAAGCAGAATATCTGAAGTGGTATGAGCAAGTTTCACTGTTTCATGCTCTCCTGTCATATACTTTCTCGACAAGAGGGTTTTCAGGTATTTTGCCCAAGCGGGCACTTCGGAAAGGGCATCAAGAAAAGGAATATCAATGTATAACTTTTTCATAGATTCTTTAAATTTTTGGAACCTAGTATCCATTTTGGTTCCTTTTAGTCTGTCTGGGTAAGGAATTCTTGGTGGGACTTCTGGGATTGGTTCTTTTTCCTTTTCTTCCTCTGCAGAATTTTCTATTTCTTTGCTTGAATTCCCCGTTGGGGAAAGAATGGCTACGTCATCATCATCATGGTCGATTCTGGTGACATCAGGCAGGACACGACCAGACCGCGTGGTGACGGCATTAAGTTGTTCTGGTCTGTTTGGGTTATGACGCGGGTTTGCCTCTGGTTGCCCAGCAAAAGTGCCGACTTGAGGTTTCAATTGAGCGGCAATCTGTACCAGTTGGGCTTCTACGGCCTTTTGTTGAGCTTGTTGGTTCGCAAGCATGGTTTGTTGCGATTGAATCATTTGTCTAATCAAGGATATCTCATCAGATGATTGGGGAGGAGAACCCCTTTGTTGATACTGAGTAACTTGCTGTCCATGTGGTTGTTGTAAAGGTGCAGTTAAATGTGGTTGTGGTGACTGCTGCAACTGAGGTTGGGGTGGCTGCTGTAACTGAGGTTGTTGCAGCTGCGGGTGCAGTCCTGAATGGGTATATTGGTAGGAAGGGTTTCTAGGATAGTTAGATCTTTGGAAACCTTGTCTATAGTTTCCTTGATTGAAGTTATTTTGAAATCCTGGTGGTTGTCTATTGAAAGATCCACCTTGTGCCTGTTGTTGTGGGTTGGCGGTCCCTGCAGGATTCCCGTATTGAAAACCAGGATGGTTCCTTGGTTTATTTGGGTTGTAATACACTTGGTCAGGTATTGAATGTATGGAGTTGACTTGCTCTGGCATTTGGTCCTCGGGATGCTCGATAATGGGTTCATATTGCGGCATAGGTGGTTGTAAATCCATCATGACATTGTATAACAGGCCACATGATAATGTGGGATGATCGGATGCATGACAGGCTTCACAAGTTCCAGTAGCTGCCTTAACTTGTTGAACCTGAGAGCTTTTCTTCTTATCATATTCCCCGAAAGAAGTTTCGAGGGCTTGTTGCTTGCTAGCAATAGTCTTCAAGGCCTCAGCAATGGCCTTGAGTTCCATGGATTCTTCTGCTTTGTAAACCTTGAGAACGCCTTTGGGTTGGTTAGATGACCTTCCCCAATTGGATTGGTTCTCGGCCCCTAGCGTAACTATATTCCAGGCATCTTCATAATTCTTTCTCATAAAGTTTCCTCCATATGAGGAATCTAGAAATTGCTTGATATCATCACTTACTCCTCTGTAAAATATTTCTATCAGTTGATTTTGAGATATGCCATGGTGAGGACACTTTCTCAGGAGTTCTTTGAATCTTTCCCAAGCTTCAGCAAGTGTTTCTCCAGGTAGTTGGGAAAAGTGATTAATCTGTCCCCTAATCTCATAGGTTAGCGAAGGTGGGAAGAATTTCTCAAGAAATTTCTCTTCTAAAGGAGTCCAAGTAGTGATGATGGGGTGTCTATCCAAAGCGTTGTACCAGCTTAGTGCTCTTCCAGATAAGGTGAAGTGGAAAAGGTGTAACATGATTGCTTCCAAGGCAATTCCTGCTTGGGGTACAAGTCGGCAGAGTGACTTGAATCTCTTAAGGTGATCCATGCAATCGTCTCCGGGTGCTCCGGAGAAAGAGATGCCTTGCATGATCTGGATCCATTGCGTCCGAATTTCAAAGTGTGGTATGTTAATAATCAGTGGTCGGACAGGATGATCGTCTTCATAATTCTTCGGGACTGCGTAGTCCCGAAGTTGCTTGTTTCTTAACGCAAGTTGAGCAGCAGCATGCTCTGCTTGGATGCGGGCTTGTTCCTCAGCTCGGATCTCAACTTGCACCTGAGCACGAGTGTCAGAAATAAGTTGTGCTCGTTGTGCTGCTATGGCGCCGTTGCCGGGGACAACGGAACGTTTTAGTTTTTACTTAACAACTTCTTGGTTGATTAAGATTTTACACTTTTTCTTGATAACTACTCCAAAACTTCTTGATTTCTTCATTTCCTTCCATTATCCTAACGTGTGATTTTCCTTCTACTCAGGTAGAAAACGTGTATGCAACCCCCGCATAGCATCGGATTCTCCCCTGAACCAGAATACGATTCTGAGGTAGAAAGAAGTTTCCACCGAAGGAATAGACTTAACCGCCAAAGAGCCAGACAGATGGCGAGAAGCCTCACGGTCCCAAGACCGCGAGAAGCCTCACGGTCCCAAGACCGCGAGAAGCCTCTCGGTCTCAAGACCGTTTGGGCTCAACTTGAGCCTATAAATAGGACCTCAAGGGTCACTTCAAGGGGATCGATTTTGAAGACGCCCAAAGGCTGCCTCTCCAGATCCAGAGCACTCTGGTCTTCCGTCCACTGCCCCAAGGCTGCCAGTTTTGAGATCCGTGCTCATCATCAAACTACCTTCTCTCTCTTCTTTCTCTCTCCTCAACAAAGAAGGTGGGAAGAGAAGATCCTTCATCAAGGCAACCACGAAGTGCGAAGATCGTTGCTCTCTTCACCAAGGGCTCAACCTTCCCTCCTCCGTGGAGATGACGTTCTTTCTCTCTCTTCTCGCCTCCTTCTTTGTCATGAGCGAGTAGTTTCATTCACTAGGGTGTAGGGAGTAGCCTCGCTACCCATGTTTTCATTTCATGCGATGTAATTCAATAACTTGTTATAGAGATACTCTTCTTTTCAGTTTGACTTCAATCGCTTTATGAATACTAGTTGCTTGATCATCAACTTGTGTTACATATTGTCTTTTGGTATGAATTGTCTATGTTTGTACCCTTAGATCTGAATATCGATTGAATGTTGGTTATGGATGTATGTAGTCACCATATGTCTGTTTCGGTGTCTAGAAGTGTTTTCATGAGTGGAGTAAACTCACCCCCATCGTTGCACTTTCATACTATGAAATGGAATCAGTTGACGTATGGAAGTGCAACCTTGGTAAGGTCGAGGAACACATTTTATGAAGGAGTAATGCAAAGCATGTGACCATTCATTATGGAATGGCTGGCATTGCAATACTCCACACTTCTCGTAGCTAGTTATCCGAAAGGAAGCTAGGACTATAAGATATTAACTGTTTTGTCTCTCTTTGCAGGTTGTTTTATTATGTTGCATTACTTGATCCATGTGTAGTGGTGTGAAACCCGATAACATCCTAGCGGTTTTTATCATTGTTTACAACCTTAATCTTTACTTTCTTGCTTTACTTTCCTCGCATTTAGCTTTAAAACCAAAATCAAACTTTCGATCTAAATGTCAATTGTTAAGTAGTTAAGTAAAACTAAAAAAGTTTTCCATCTTGCCTTCGTCAAGACCGTTGTCCCGAGGATTCGACCCTTAACTATACTACGATAAGACTTCCGCGTGTCTTAGCACACGTGGGTGGAGTTCTTACCATAGTACTAGCAAGGCTAAACCTAAGGATTCATCACCTTAGGATTTTTAGTGGTATTGCAAAACTCCATCAAAAATTGGCGCCGTTGTCGGGGAAAAACCGTATGGAGCATTTTCATGACAAAAATGTGAAGCCCCCATCCAAGCCTATAAATAGGACCACAAGGGGCCTCATTGGGGCATCGATTCCAGGATGTTGAAAGGCTGCTTGAGCAAAGGATCGATCTCCCTTCCACACTGTTGCCACTCCACCATCTTCACGCCATTGTCACGCCACCCACACCTCTTCTTGCTATGAGCAAGGAGGCTGAGAAGAGAAAGGAGGTGGAGAAGAAGGTCTGCCCAGCCTGCCTTGGTGGTTCTTCCTCCTCATCCAGATCTGCCTTGACGTGACGTAGAATACCGCATCATCTTCACCGAGTTGTGACTACCTTCTACATCATGCTCATGGCAAAATATTCATTCTCTCTTATTCTTCTTTCTTCTCGCATCATGAGCGAGTAGTCACTTTTCGTTGGGGTGCAGGGACTAGCCCCGCTACCCATGCTTTCATGTCTTTTCATTTAACATTCCAAGGCAATGTATATAACTTTCCATTTCATTGTTAATTGATAATGTTTGTAGTTTGATTACCTACTTGCTTTCATCTTGTTCTTCCCTATGTTGTGAGAACTTCTATATGTAGGGTAGAATGTCGATTAATGAGGTAGACTCTCAAACTAGAAATAGAATGAGATTTCTTGAGGTTGTAAGTGTATGATCCGTGAGGGGACGGGCCATCTAGCCTACGGTGACGCTTTTGTGGCCTAAACATCCCTTAGGGAGGGCCACAACCTTAGTTGGATTTTGTATCTTCTCTGTTAATCGTCGATGTTCACCTATAGATTAATCACCTATTCGCTTGTCGATTAGCATGGTTGACTCCCTGACTAGAAATAGAATGGGATTCCTTGAGGTCGTAAGTGTATGATCTGTGGGGGGGACGAGCCATCTAGCCCGCGGTGACATTTACGTGGTCTAAACATCCCTTAGGGAGGACCTCAACCTCAGTTGGATGTTGTATCTTCGGAACTGTGAGTGCATGATCCGGATGGAGAAGATAAATCTGATGCCTAAGGGGATGCTTACGTGGGCCTAAACATCCCTTAGGGAGGGTCCGTAGCAGTTCCATTTGGATAGTTAGATTCTTTCCTGGATGTTTGATGTTTGATGTTTGATGTTTGGATGTGTTTGCATGTGTAGTGGTGGTGAAACCCGAGACCATCCCAGTGATTCCATATCATTAATCTAGAACAAACTTTAATTCTGCTCTTTTACTTTCTTGCAATTAGTTTACCACAATCCAATCAATCGTTCTAAATATTAGTCTTACTCATGCTAGATTCGACTGACAAAGATTCTTAAAAATGTTGTCCTTTGGGATTCGATCCTTAACTATACCGCGATAAGACCCGTCCACTTGTGGGTGGTATTATTGCACAAGGTTTTGGTAAAAGCTCAGGGATTTCAACTCCGAGTGAGTTTGTTAGTGCGATAATAATCCACGTCAAACTCTGGCGCCATTGTCGGGGACAATGGAATTAGTTAGTCAAATCTAGTTCTTTTAAGGCTAATCTAGGATTTTGTTTTTCTTTTGATACAATTGATCATCTACTTGAATTCCACTCCACTTCATCAATCTTACTTCAGTTCTTTTCATTTCAGGTACCCCCAAGACTGGTGCATGCACCATTTGAACAGTCTCGGACTCACCGCCAGCTTTGATCCTGAGATCGACAGAACTTTTCATCGTCAGAACAGAGAAAACCAAGCGAGAATGGCTCAAGAGGAGGAAATAGCCCAAAGGGTAGATCAAGCCCTTAATGCACAAAGAGAAAGACTCATGCAAGAAGCTAGGGTTGCAGTTCAAGAAGAAATCCTAGCAGCGCAAGCAGCAGCACAGGCTGCAGAACTGCAAAAGGATCATAGGGAATTCTCAATCCCTAAAGCAACTGACGTTCATCACCCAGTTCTACCTCCTCATATCCATGCTCCCAACTTTGAGATATGAGCACGTTGGATTACCTTTCTTCAAAACAACCCATTCTATGGTAAACAAGGAGAAGATAATCAAGAACATCTTCTAAGATTCATCGATCTATGCGCTATGACAAAACAAAATGGAGTATCTGACGATGCCATTAGACTTCGTCTTTTCAAGTATTCTCTTGCTGATAGAGCTATGAGTTGGTACAAATCCTTGCAATGCTAACCCATCACCACTTGGGAACAACTTCAAAATGTTTTTCTGGAAAAAGTCTACCCTCCTTCTCTCACCTATGAAATTAGGGGACAAATAACAATGTTCACTCAAGCCCCTGGAGAAACTCTTGTTGAAGCATGGGAAAGATATAAGGAACTTCTATGCAAGTGTCCACACCATGGAATCCCTAAGAATTAACTCATTGAGATCTTCTATAGAGGTGTGGATGAGGATATCAAGAGATTCTTAGATTCCTCATATGGAGGAAACTTCATGCGTCAGAGTTATGATAGCGCATGGAGGGTTGTCACCCTTGGAACTGAAAATCAAGCTAATTGGGGTAGGTATGTAGGCAAGGGAGTGTAGAAGGTAGCTATGGCTGAAGTTATTCTAGAATACAAGTCAATTGTTGAAACCATCAAACTCTTAGTTTCCAAGCAAGATCATATTGAATCATCCCTTGCTGCATTTGGAAGAGGACGTTCACCCCCTCAACAATAAGAATAGATCAAGTCAGTTTCACTGTTCTGTGAAGCATGCAAAAGTACTGATCATTCCACTTTAGCATGTAATGTTCTTTACAATGTTGTTCTAAGCAACGCATGTGGACAAGGAGATAATAGTTAATTAGAAAATCTTAATGCCGTCAACACCATTCCTGGTCAAGGATATTACAATCTGAATCAAAATCCATCATGGTTTTCAATATGGAAATCCTTCAGGAGCGAAAAACTCGCGACAACTTGGTTCAACTAATCAACAAAGAGGCCCACCAAGATTTCAGTATAACCAACAACAAAACTTTGGAAATCAAGGGAACTTTAAGGGAAACTTTCAGAACAGGACCTTCAAATCATAACAATTCTCAATTTCAGAACCTCAACCAAGTCCCTTACCATAACCAACAGCAAGGGCAACAAGCTAGCCCCAACTCTCCTGATGACAAGCTATAGGTCATTGAAAAGATGTTACAATCGCAACAAACATTGATAGCTGGCCAGCAAACTATGATAGCTAACCAACAAGCCCATCAGAAAGCTATTGAATCTCAACTAGCACAACTGGCAGCTAGTATGAAACCACCTGCTGGAGCCTTTGTTGGCCAACCAGAAAACAATCCCAAGCATTCAGAACAACTGAAGGTTGTCACCACCAGGTCAGGAAAAGACTATTCCAATCCTCCTGTCAAGACACTTGTGGTTATTACATATGAGAATGAACATGTGATCATCCAAGACTCAACAACGCCTGAGCCTCAACCGAAAGAACCAGCGATTGCTGATAAGACAACCGAGTAAATATCTGAAAACCCTATTAATGAAGAGGAAGAAGCAACACCAGAACTGGAGGTACCAGTATACAAGCCCCGTCCACCTTTCCCAGCTCGTTTGAAGCAAACTAAACTCAATACTAATTTCAATAAGTTCAAGGAAGCTATGAAAAAGCTTCATGTGGATATACCCTTCCTAGATGCGCTGGCTGAAATACCAGCCTGGACAAAATATCTAAAATCACTCCTGACAAGGAAATACATAACTGAAGAGCACCAGACAGTCAAGTTGGTGATGACTACTTGAGATATCATCCTGAGTAAGATGCCCAAGAAGCAGAAAGATCTAGGATCTTTTGGGATTTCTTGCCATATCTGTGATTCTTCCTGTAAGAAAGTATTGGTCGATCTTGGTACTAGCATTTCCATCATGCCACTTAGCCTTTGCAAGAGGCTAGGGTTGGCTGAACTTCTCCCAATTGGCATGACCATATAACTTGCAGATAACACTGTGACTCTACCTTTAGGAATCCTTGAGGATGTCCCTGTCAAGGTTGGAAGAGATTCCTATGTCCCTTGTGACTTTGTCATCATGGACATAAAGGAAGACACTAGGGACTTTGTCATCATGTCCCTATCAAGGTTGGAAGGATTCCTATGTCCCTTGTGTTAACATTCCAAGGCAATGTATATAACTTTCCATTTCATTGTTAATTGATAATATTTGTAGCTTGATTACCTGCTTGCTTTCATCTTATTCTTCCCTATGTTGTGAGAACTTCTATATGTAGGGTAGAATGTCGATTAATGAGGTAAACTCTCAAACTAGAAATAGAATGAGATTCCTTGAGGTCGTAAGTGTGTGATCCGTGAGGGGGCGAGCCATCTAGCCTACGGTGATGCTTCTGTGGCCTAAAAATCCCTTAGGGAGGGCCACAACCTTAGTTGTATTTTGTATCTTCTTTGTTAATCGTCGATGTTCGCTCGTAGATTAATCACCTGCTCCCTTGTCGATTAGCGCGGTTGACTCCCTGACTAGAAATAGAATGGGATTCCTTGAGGTCGTAAGTGTATGAACCGTGAGGGGACGAGCCATCTAGCCTGTGGTGATGCTTATGTGGTCTAAACATCCCTTAGGGAGGACCTCAGACTCAGTTGGATGTTGTATCTTCGGAACTGTGAGTGCATGATCCGAATGGCGAAGAGAAATTTGATGCCTAAGGGGATTCTTATGTGGGCCTAAACATCCCTTAGGGAGGGTCCCCAGCAGTTCCATTTGGATAGTTAGATTCTTGCCTGGACGTTTGATGTTTGGATGTGTTTGCATGTGTAGTGGTGGTGAAACTCGAGACCATCCCAGCGATTCCATACCATTAATCTAGAACAAACTTTAATTCTGCTCTTTTACTTTCTTGCAATTGGTTTAATCAACCACAATCCAATCAATCGTTCTAAATATTAGTCTTACTCATGCTAGATTCGACTGACAAAGATTCTTAAAAACGTTGTCCTTTGGGATTCAATCCTTAACTATATTGCGATAAGACCCGTCTACTTGCGGGTGGTATTATTGCACGAGGTTTTGGTAAAAGCTCGGGGATTTGAACCCCAAGTGAGTTTGTTAGTGTGATAATAATCCACCTCATCTACACACCTTCTGACACTCCCCCTCAGCAACAAAACCAGGATGTTGCTCAATGTACACCTCCTCTTGTAGATCACCATGAAGAAAGGCATTCTTGACATCGAGCTGAAATAGAGGCCAGTAAAATGTAGTAACTAGAGAAATAAGAATACGCACAAAATTTAGACGAGCCACTGGCGAAAAGGTCTCAAAGAAATCAACCCCATATGTATGAGTGTACCCCTTTGCCACCAGTCTAGCTTTCAATCTCTCCACAGAACCATCCGGATTATGTTTTATTGTAAATACCCATCTGCATCCCACAACATTTTTATATGGAGGTAAGCCAACAAGTTCCCAGGTGTTATTCTGTAACAGAGCAGACATTTCAACATGCATAGCTTGTTTTCAGCCAATATTCTTCATAGCATCAAGTTGATTTCTTGGAATGACCACAGAATCAATCCCAAGAGCAAATGAGTGATCATGTTGAGATAACTTGGACAAACAACACACATTTGTAATAGGATGTTGAATAGTACAGGAACAGGTACCTTTGCGAATAGCAATGGGAACATCAAGGTCAGATGGTTCTTCAAGAATCCCTTGAGTAGAGGAGGATGGGGATGGCTCAGAGACTGGAGTCGCTACCTCCTCTGGATCTTGTCTGCCTTGTCTACTATAAACATGTGAATATTGTTGAATTGGTGGACCATCTACTGGCTGCTCTTCCTGAATTATAGTATAGTCAGGAATGATAGGTGGCACTCTCTCACTCTGATGTGGTGGTGGCACTCTCTCACGAGCATATGATGGTGGCACTCTCTCACATAATTTATCCCCCTTACTGGGAACACTAGAGAAATATGGAGTGGATTCATGAAAAGTCACATCTCTCAACACAAACATGTGACGAAGACTTGGACAATAACACTTTTACCCTTTGCTAGTGTTGTACCAAGAAAGAGAGTCCTAATTGACCTAGGAGATAACTTATCAGCCTTAGGATCAAAATTTTAGACAAAAGAAGTACAACAAAACACTCTAAGAGGAACAAGGAAAGGTTGATCTTTGGGACATAGGACAGAGAAAGGAGTACGTCCTTGAAGCACAGAAGAAGGTTGCATGTTGATAAGAAAACAAGCAGTAAGAAGGGCATTAGACCAAAAATGCTTAGGAACATTAGATTGAAGCATGATTGTCCTGGTAATATCAAGGAGATGATGATTTTTCCTCTCTTCTACCCCATTCTGGTGAGGGGTGTGAGGATAGGATGTATGATGTATCATCCCAACTGAACTACAAAAATCAGCCATAGCATTTTGAACATACTCCAAAGCATTATCAGATTGAGGAACTTTAATATTGCAATCAAATTGAACCTTTATTTCTTGATGAAAATGTTTGACAATAGATAGCACAGACTCTCGACTTTTCAACAAATAAATCTGATTCATACGCAAGAATTCATCCACAAAAGAGATAAAATAACAAAAACCATTATAACTATGGTCTTTTACAGGACCCCAAACATCACTATGGACCAACTCAAAAGGACATGACGCCCATTTATTGACACGACCAGGATAAGACATTTTATGATGTTTCCCCAATTGGCAGGACTGACACTCTAGAGACGATACTTGAGACAATTATGGTTCTAACTTTCTCAGGCTCTCTAATTTCCATATGCCACAGTAAGGGAGAGCCACTCAACAGGACAGCTGGAGCAGGAGCAGACACTTGGCGAGGTAGACTGTCACCACGGAAGAGGTAGAGATCACCTTTCCTAGCCCCCCCACCAATCGTCCTCATACTCTTGAGATCATGTAATACAAAACAAGAAGGTCCAAAAGTTATCATACATTTCACAGTATCAATCAACTTAGCAACAGACAGAAGATTAAAAGGAAAAGTAGGCACATAATGTACAGATTTAAGATCAATTCCAGGAGTCATAGAAATATATCCATTGGCTAACACTCTCCTCATTGAACCATCTGCTATTGTTACAGATTTGTAAGGAATATGTGAGTCAATGGAATGAAGAAGTCTCCTCATACCAGTCATATGTTGTGATGCTCCAGAGTCAATGACCCATGATGAAGTAGAACCAGAAGCCAATAAAGAGGTAGCCTGATTACCAGTGGTGGACGCCAAGTTGGCTGAAGATGATGATACTAAGATCAGATACTGAGTAGCCAGAATAAATCTATCATATCCCTCCTTGGTGAGTGTAATGCCAGAAGGACCAGAACTTGAAGCAGGAGGCTCAGTAGACTCAGTAGTCATAGCATAGTTTGCTGCTCCCACAGGTGGTGCAGCAGGTCGACCATGCTTTTTCCAGCATTTCTCAACTGTGTGTCCAGGTTTGTCACAGAAAGTACACTTAGGGAAAGTTCCACGTCCTCGGCCCATACCTGTCCATCCTCCTCTCACTGCAGTAGCTACAGAAGCATGAGAATCTCCCTGAGATGAGACTACGGTAGGATCAACGGGTTCAAAATTTGCCTGTAGCGGGCTAAACTGCACGAAGAACTCATACCATATAAGAATTTTTTTGTAATCAAGTCTTCTATGTCTTTGACTTTCTCCTGGACAGTTAGTGGATGGTATAAACTCATCTCTTGTGCAATACCTTGAATCACTCCAAAGTATTCTTCTAAAGGTCTGTCTCCATATCGTTATGCAAACATGCGATCATATATCATGAACTGACGAAGCGCATTCTTCTCTTGAGAATAATGTTTCTTCACTGCATCCCAGATCTCTCTGGTGGTAGTGTAGAACATGAACCTCGAGGTAATCCCATGTTCCATGCTCACCCACAACCAGGTCTTCACTAGACTGTTATGATGCTTCCATTCAGCATAGCCTTTGTCAGTAAGTGCAGGAGGATCTTAATCAATGTGTCTCGCCTTGTCACGAGACTCCAATACAGTATGGAAAACATTCATCCATAAGAGATAATTCTTCACGTTCAGCTTGATGGAGGGGATAGGAGACATCTCACTATAGATGGCAGATGCCTTGGTGTCCTCTGTGATTTGATGAGAAGAAGAGTGGCAGATTGATACACATCACACGAAGATATGGGTGACGAGGAGATAAACGTCACATCACAAGATCATATGTGTATCTGACGCATCCACATCCCCCAACTGAAATTCCCTAATCACACATGGAGGAGATGTGATTAGGAATTTCTTACGTACCGATGGACCCTCCGGTTTGGGATTTAGAAATCTTTTGGATCAACTGAAGGACCCAACGATCTGGAGATAGAAGAGAAGGGAGGACGACGGATACGGTGCCTGGCCTGGGAGATGGTTGCTCCGCTCACTTTAGGTTGGAGGTGTGGCGGCCGGGGAAGGCTGGCAACGTGCTATGTTCACGCAGGAATTACTGTTCACTCCATCATACTATTCACGTCATGTATTGTTCATCGCCGAAGTTACTATTCACACTGGCGGTCGGGGAAGGTTGGCGGCCGGCCGACCGGCGGCGCTGGGTTGTGATGGCTGGGTAGGGTTAGGTTAGGAACCTTTCTCTGGTACCATGTGAAATGTGGTGCCGCAATGCAACATGCAATGCAACATTGAGAGAGGCCATAGGCCTTTTCCCTTTTTATTAATAAGAGAAATTAGATAATTTACATAGAGGTCCAACATGATATAGAAATTACAAAATAGAATAAATATGAAATATATTAATAGTTATATTGTTCTATGTGTTGTAGGACCCTATGATAGAAATGCAACTTTCCAAAACCTTCATCTTCTTTTAAATATCCCCTTCCATATTGCTTGATTAACTTGATTATGCATTTTTCACACTTCTTAGCCTTTTGTTCGATCACACTAGTATGATTGTTTTATTTGTGGTTTGTCTCATGTCTTAAAGAGCACTGAAGATATTGTACAGGGTGGTAGTTTTTCCCATTGTGTCAACGGACAATAGTTTTCAATGTCCCTCATGAAGAATGGGTATAAAAATGATTTGAGGTATGTTATGGTTAGCTACTTGGCTAGTATTTCTTCTTCCTTGGATCCCTTTTTTAAGATCATGTCCTCGAGGAGTTCATATCCTAGCAAGTAAGTGTCATTCAACTCATCTCCTAACAAAAATGGTAGACTATCATAACATCTACTATCATGTATCCTCCAAATATAAGGGTATCTCAAAGGTATGGCTTTATAAATTGTACACCATTGTGTTGAAATACGACTAGAAGGTCCACATCTTCATGCTTCAGCATTTCCAAGATAAGATCCAGCTCTTCTTGTGACATCCCATTCACATACATCTCTGTCAAAGTTATCAAATGTTGCTATTGCGGTCTCTGAATGTGGTAAATAATCTTTGACAATGGCATGTCCATGGGGGATCTCTTAGTTTGAGTCTAGAATCTATTCTTATTCAGGATTTGCGGTGGGTTGGGTTGTTGTTGGTGGTTTTGGATCTGGCTGAGAAAGTGTTCGTTGTGCTAGCGTTGGAGTTTGTTGATCTGGTCGGGTAGGTTCCTTCCAGAGCATTTGAGTTTTCCTCTCCTGGGTGCCTTCTTTATAAGAGGGATTGTTGTGTACATCTTCCTGGGGATAGTCTCCATGTGTGGGTTGTAGAAAAATCTTCTATCGTGGACGATTATCATGACATACTTTCCTTGAATCCCATTGAAGTTTTGATTTGTAAAATCTTGTAGGGGGATTCTTCAGTTCAGGGCCTCTATCATCCTTTCAACAATCAACATAATGTCCCCTAAATTAGGAAGTTGTTGGAGGATATTAGAATTAATTATGAAATTTGTCCAGTTTGGTCTGTACCAACTATCTACTCCTATAATCAAATATTCAAGTCTAGTTGGGATCTTTTGTATGTTTCAAAAATCACATATACTACAATTATATATGAATCATTGTCATGCAACTAGGTCTAAGGTTGATAGTAGCCAATGATCTTTGGCCTTGTAAGGCTGTGCACCAAGCTTTATATTTCCTAGTACTTTTTACTATGGAGAGAAGTTCATTGGTTGAGGATTCTTTTTAGTGGCCTTCATGGAGTCTGGAAGATAGACTCAGTGTGACATTGAAGACCAAACCTTCTTTGTCTGTGTACATGAATTCTTCAATAATAGTTCCACAAAGCACTTTGAAGAACCTTTTGTTGATGTAGGCTTTAGCCCTAAATGCTTATCTTAGATCTTCCCTAGTAGTATGTACCCTTGATTCTATTATAGAACATAACTCATGGACTTGTCATCATCGAAGATATCATCCAAGACATGGATATATCATGAAGCATCCCCTAAGTGTATGTCATGTATGTATCCCTCATTTTGAAGGGTAGGGGTGGAGATGCAACATGACTAGCATCATGAGAAATTTTTGGCTTGGGGAGATAGGCTTCTCCATTCCTTGAGGGGCATCTTTAGATAGACTATTTATGTTTCTCTCCTCCTCATCATAGGTTCTAGACCTATAAATGGATATCCGAAATCTGGAAATTCGATCCGGATTTGAGTCTGAAATTTTGAAAAAAAAATCCGACATCCGTATAATCCGAATTGGATTTAGGATATCAAATTTCAAATCCAAAAATTTCAAATAGTATTTCGGATATGGATATATCTGCTCTGAAAAAATCTGAAATCTGACAAATATATACATATATTATCAAATATATTATATATATATATATAAATAAAAATGTAGATATTTTATCATATATATTCATAGTGATATCAATGTTTTCTATATATAATGTATTAATAACAATACATTTATGTTTTTTGGTTCAGATCAGATATTTATCTGAATTTGAATATTATTTGTCGGATCAGATTCAGATGTTATCACATGATATCCGTCGGATATCGGATCAGATTTTTTTTAGATTTGAATATCGGTATAGTAGTATCTACTTTGTATTCGATCCGTTTACAGGTCTAATATGTGCCCTCTACATACCTTCCCCTGAACATATTAGTTTGACATACCCCACCTTCATTTAACTAGTACTACATGTTGGTTGAATGTAAACTCTCCAGCCTCCATGTACATCATCTTGCATCAAAGGTGATGGTAGGGTTTTCTAATAAAAAAGGCCCCCAAGTCTATTCATCATGTTGTCTGTAGTCTGCCTTACTTTTGTTGGGTTTTATGGGAAGCAGAGAAGCAGCGGAAACAAAAAATAAATCTCCCCAAAACCCAGAATAAAAGCAATCGTGTAAATGTATTTACAATAGAAAAGATGGTTTGTGGATGCATACCTTGTCCCGAGGCTCGCTCGGCGACAGTACCTCACGCCTTGCGTGGTCTTCACCTCCGGTCTTGGACGGTGTCTGTGTAGCTCCTGGTCGCACCGGGACTGAAGACTCCTGGTCTCACTGGGACTGTCGGGATTGACAGTTGTCCTCTGAGCGACAGAGGTCTCCCGCCTCTGCAATCGTCCACACGGACTGCCTGGAACTACGATCTCCTTGTCCCACAAGGAATCAGAAGGAGTCGCACCCTCCTGTCAGCGTACTAGTCACCGACACACTCTCCTGCCACCAGTCACTTTCTGTAGTTGTCTTTCCCTTGTTGTGCCTCCCTTATCGGGTAGCACTTGCTCGGGCTCTCTCGGTTACCAAAACCAGAGAGAACGACAACTTTGCAGAGTAACTGGCGCTCTGAGTTGTACTTTGAGAAGCCCCCAATACCCCTATATATAGGAAGGTCATGAGATAGGGTTCTCTATCCCGGGCAATGAGGGACTAAAGCAGGAGTAGAAGGGTTTGAGATTTTCCACAAAAAACAACCAACTATGTGACCTGAACCGATCGTTTCACAACTGAAATGGTCGGTTGGGGATCTGAGCCGATCGGTTGACACCTCAACCGATTGGTTGGGACCCATGAAACGGTTGGTTCACATGTGAACCGATCGGTTCGTGGTCCTGATCAGTTCCCAATTGACTTTTCTTCTTTCGTTTCTAATTGATATCAAATATCAATCCTTATTCCAATCGTATTGGACAAGTAAAACAAAAGAAAGAATTTCTCACCAATCTTACTTTCCCAACTAGCTCGGTTGGACTAGTTGAGCCGATCGGTTCAACACTTGAACCGGTGGTTTCACTCTGTCCATGAGCCGATCGACTCACCATTTGAGCCGATCGGTTCACCAAGCTCAGCCGATTGTTTCATCACATGAGCCGATCGGTTGGGAGTGCATATTGTGCAAAATCAATCAATTGCAGTTTCAATCAATCTGATACTCCAATCAAGCTGTCCAACACCTTGAACATTATGATACTGAGCTATTAATTGATTGAGTGTTTAATTGAACTACTAAACTCATTTAGCAATCAATCTAAACATTGTTTGTGGACAAACTCCTCTTCCAGGTTAAATCCTATGTGGGTGACCCTGCAGGTCCATTTCACATTGGCAGTGAAAGTCCATAACACTTATGACTTCACAAGCAAAGAGCGGTGCCTAGTCACACATCAGTGCTACCCAAGTGAAATAGAAAGTTGGAGAACAACTTTCAATCCTACAATCTGTGAATGGTGTTACAGTGAATGTATAATTCCTTTATCACTGATATCCTGAATGAACTCGAGGCATGGAACAGTCATCCTTTCAACGTTCATTCATTTCCTTGATCTCAGAGCAGACTGGGTGAGATGTGTGTGACATCAATATCACATATTGATTCCCATGTGCATGCGCATGCCTTTCTCAATCCTACTCATCAAGTGGCCAAGGACATCAAACTCCCTCAGGAGGGACAAATCCCATATCTATCACTCACCCCTCAAAAGCCACATGTGTCAAAGCCACCCAATCATCACCTTTATAACAACCCATGTTTTAGGACTGCGTTTGATGATTTCAAAGTGTACCCAACAACATGTGTTGAGTGTAGTGATTTCAGGTCTAAGAATCACACTCACCACCATCACTGTGAGAGCTGACTGTGACTACCAAGTCATGGTTCCATGTGTCACTCTCACGGGGGGTCTGTCCGGTACACTGTTCTCCAACAAGTACCTATGTGCTTGGTTTGATATCTCTATATCATGACTAATGAGATTCTGTCATCAACCAACACATAATCTAGTCTTTAGTGTTATTGATGTCTATGGTTATTTCCACAATAACAACCGACTAGGGACTAAATAAGAATGTATACTCTTATCATCCGTATGATCTCATCATTCAGGTCCTTAACCCAAAAGCACACGTCATTGAGTAAAACAATTCTTTAGACATCTATCATGTTACACCATCATCTCAGAAACAGTTTAAACATATAGATCGGAAATTGCCTTTATTATTATTCAAATCATTTACAAAGTATCCCATTACAATCATCATATGACTTGCTCTATGGGCATACATACCAACAGACTCCCACTTGCACTTAGAGTCAGTCACCTAGGAATCTCATTCCTTGTGACCTAGCATGACCATCATGCTTCTGCTGAGAAAGGGCCTTCGTCACTGGATCAGCTATGTTGTCTTCAGTTGGTACTTTGCAAATCTTCACATCTCCTTGTTGTACGATCTCTCGTATGAGATGAAAGCGTCGTAGTATGTGCTTGGACCGCTGATGTGATCTGGGTTCCTTAGCTTGTGCAATAGCTCCATTATTGTCACAATAAATCTCAATTGCATCACAGCTACTGGGAACTACACCAAGTTCAAAGATGAACTTCCTGATCCGCACAGCCTCCTTTGTTGCATGTGAAGCAGCAATATACTCGGCCTCTATAGTAGAATCGGCAACTGTTTCTTGCTTGGAACTCTTCCAGCTCACAGCTCCATTATTTAGGCAAAATACAAATCCTGACTGCGATCTGTAATCATCTTTATCGGTTTGGAATATTGCATCAGTGTAACCCTTTACAACCAGCTCTTCCTCACCACCGTAAACAAGAAATTGATCCTTAGTCCTTCACAAATACTTGAGGATGTTCTTTACGGCTGTCCAGTGAGCATACCCGGGATCTGACTGGTACCTGCTCGTCATGCTGAGAGCATATGAGACATCTGGGTGTGTGCACAACATAGCATACATGATGGATCCGATGGCTGATGCATATGGGATCCCATTCATACGCTCCCTCTCTTCACAAGATTGGGGACATTGAGCTCTAGAGATGGTGACTCCATGTAGCATGGGAATGTTGCCTCTCTTTGAGTTCTCCATGCTGAACCGCTTCAGCACTTTGTCAATGTACGTGCTTTGACTTAGTCCAAGAAGCCTTCTAGATCTATCTCTATAGATCTTAATTCCTAGAATGTAGGATGCTTCTCCTAAGTTCTTCATTGATAAAGTATTCCCAAGCCAAGTATTTACCTTCTCTAAGTCTAAGACATCATTCCCCATCAAAAGTATGTCATCCACATACAATATGAGGAATGTGGTCGAGCTCCCATTAACTGTCTTGTACACATAAGGTTCATCTTCATTTTGAATAAAACCAAACACTTTGACTTCCTCATCAAATCGAAGATTCCAACTCCGAGATGCTTGCTTCAATCCATAGATTGACCTTTGCATCTTATAGACTTTATTGGCATTCTTTGGATCTAAAAAACCTTCAGGTTGTGTCATGTACACATCCTCATTTATATTCCCGTTAAGGAATGTAGTTTTAACATCCATCTACCAAATCTCATAGTGATAATAAGCTGTAATAGCAAACATGATTCTGATGGACTTAATCATGGCAACTGGAGAAAAGGTTTCGTCATAGTCAACACCTTGAACTTGTCGAAATCCCTTAGCAACCAATATGCCTATATAAGTTTGCACATTGCCATCCATGTCGGTCTTCTTCTTAAAGACCCACTTGCACCCTATGGGTTTTACCCCTTCGAGTGGTTCCACCAAAGTCCATACTTTGTTGGAGTACATGGATTCCATCTCGGATCTCATGGCTTCAAGCCATTTCTCAGAATTTGGTCCCTCCATAGCCTCTACGTAGGTAGTTGGATCATCATCTATGATCAACTTACCACCTTCCTGAGATACATGGTATCCAAACCTCTCAGGTTCAAGGCGGGTCCTACTAGATCTACAAGGTCCTTGTGTTACCTGAGGAGAATGAGATTCCACAACACCTTGTGAATCTGTATGTTCCTCTCGTACATCTATCGGTTCAATGTTTTCTTGTTGGGCTTGAACCTCTTCAAGCTCTATTTTCCTCCCACTGCTTCCTTTGGAAATAAATTCCTTCTCTAGGAATACAGCATCCCTAGTAACAAACACTTTGTTGTCAGTATGGTGGTATAGATAATATCCCTTGGTCTCCTTGGGATATCCAACAAAATAACATTTATCAGACTTGGGTCCAAGCTTATCAGGAAACATTTTCCTAACATAAGGCTCACAACCCCAAATCTTCATAAAAGACAAATTGGAATGCTTCCCGGTCCATATCTCATATGGTGTCTTTTGAACCGATTTAGATGGTACTCAGTTAAGTGTAAACGCGACGGTTTCAAGAGCATGACCCCAGAAAGAAATAAGAAGATCAACAAAACTCATCATCGATCGCACCATATATAACAATGTGTGATTCCTTCTTTCAGACACACCGTTATGTTGTGGTGTTCCAGGCAGAGTCCATTGTGATACAATACCACGGGCTCGCAGAAGGTCCTCAAACTCTTGGCTTAAGTATTCTCCACCTCGATCGGATCGAAGTGCCTTAATACTTTTACCAAGTTGGTTCTGTACTTCATTCATGAAATCCTTGAACCTTTCAAGGGTTTCTGACTTATGTTTCATCATTTACACATAGCCATACCTACTGAAGTCATCAGTAAAGGTAATGAAGTACTGATACCCACCTCTGGCATTAGTTCTAAAAGGCCCACATAGATCAGTATGTATGAGTCCTAGTAGATCACTAGCTCTCTCACCTTTACCTGAAAAGGGAGTCTTGGTCATCTTGCCCAACAAATAATATTCACATGTCTCTATTGATTCACAATCAAAAGAGTCTAGATAACCATCTTTATGGAGTCTAGATACGCGTTTCTCATTTATGTGCCCTAGACGACAATGCCAAAGATATGTTTTGTTTGAGTTGTTGAGTTTTTGCCTTTTGGTGTTTATGTTGTATACACTTGTCTCTAGATCTATCAAGTATAAACCATAAGACATTGGGGCAATGCCATAAAAGATCCCATCTTTAGAAATGGAACATTTTCCATTCTTAATAAGAAATTCAAATCCATCTTTGTCCAAATAAGAGACGGAAATGATATTCCTATTTATGGCAGGTACATAATAGCAGTTCTTCAACTCTATTATTAGCCCACTTGGTAGAGTTAACTCATAGGTTCCTACGACACTGGCGGCAACCCTTGCCCCCATTGGCAACACGTAGTTCAACCTCACCTTTCTCCAAAGGCCTACTTCTCTTAAGATCCTTCACATTTGAGAAAATGTGAGATCCGCATCCGGTATCAAGTACCCATGTCGAAGAAGTAGTAAAGTTAATCTCTATCACGTATACACCAGAAGTAGAGATCTCTATCTCTGGCTTCTTCTTCCATCGTTCCTGCCATCCTCTCCATGTAGAAGAAATTGGTTTGGTGAGAGAACCCTTCTCTCCCTTACCTTTCGTTCCATTGATCTCTATCAATGAACTTTCTTTCTTCTTCACCAACACATTAAGCGTACATAGAGTGGATTCAAAGGCTCCTGGTATATCTGGATTGTGCAGAACACTTCTCACAGTCCAACCAGTTATGGAATTTATTCTCAATTAATTTGCCCATTTTAAAAGATGATTCTTTTGCCATTCTACAAGAGAAAATTGCATTTGTCAAAACTCCTTTTGATTTGATTTGAATAAAATTTGACAATAGTTAATTAGGCCTTTAATTAATTACCGCTCCCACTATTTTGATTCAAATTGACAACCCTCACCATCAATTCGGAAGATTGCAGCGAACAATCTTCTAGTGGGTCAAGATCCATATTTCATCAAGTCATGAGTCAGCTTTGGCTGATCGCCCATAATCTTGACTATTTAGGTAGGCCATCATGTCAATTGCATCATATACAACTATTGATGAATGAACATGTGCAACACCTTGCCATGAACATTCCATGCCTCTGGGCTTAGACGCTCTAAGAATCACCAGTTAAGTCTATCCCAAAAGCCGACACGGTAAACATGCACCCTGCTTTGGCAGAACATGCATGTCGACCCTTCACACTTCCACAAGATGTACAGCGCACCACGCTTTGGCGTAACCTACACTTGGTCGATCGAGTTTTCCATGTGTGTCGCTAATGGAAGGCGTATAAGACTTAATATTTTAATGAGGGATTTGGTTTTTATATACATATACATATCCAATCACCACAATATATAGTATGTATCATATACATGCTATATCCCACAGAAAACATGCAAAACAATAAATGCAATGATTATGGCCATCCTATTGTGATTCCTTGAGCCAAGAGGAATCACGGTCATCTAGGTCTACATCACATGCAACATGTACAAGACGAAATTTGTGCCTACCTTTCTGGGTTTGATCAGCTCATCTTCATGACTGATCGGCTCGCCATCAAGTTGGTCGTTCGGGTGCCACCAGCCGATCGACTGGCACCTCCAGCCGATCGGTTCACCGATCATCGTGCATCTCCTCAGATGGCCACCCGCTCATCTCACTCCTCAAACCAGTCGTCTGGAACACCAAACAATCGGTTCACGCCTTGAACTGATCGTCTCAGGTCGTCTGCCATTCTTTGACATAACAGGAAATAAAATCTATCCTATTTACAATTGAATTGTGAAACCCCGAGTTACATTCGAGGGGGGCAAAGGTAGGAAAAGAAATCTTGAATTATTTCAAGTTACATCAGGAATAGGAGAAGGGAATCGGTGCGCAGACTGAGATGCAAGCAACCACATACAACCACACACAGATATATGGTTTATAGGCCATAACCATGCTACACATCCACCACAAAACTCGTTTATGGCAACGTGTATCGAGTGCATTAATATTACATATCATATATGTATATTTGGGATTTGTGGATTGTACATGCATAAAGCCAATTTTATTCGCATCGTATGCAATAAATAAAGGCGACAAACCAAAATTGATCATATCGATAATCCTAAAATATAGAGCAGTTGACGTGGCTCTGATACCACTGTTGGGTTTTACGGGAGGCATAGAAGCAGCGGAAACAAAAAAAAATTCTCCCCAAAACCCAGAACAAAAGGAATCGCTTCAACGTCTATACAATAGGAAAGATGGTTTGTGGATGCATACCTTGTCCCGAGGCTCGCTCGGAGATAGTACCTCGCGCCTTGCACGGTCTTCACCTCCGGTCTTGGACGGTGTCTGTGCAGCTCCTAGTCGCACCGGGACTGAAGACTCCTGGTCTCACCAGGACTGTCGGGATTGACAGTTGTCCTCCGAGCGACAGAGGTCTCCCGCCTCTGCAGTCATCCACACGGACTGCCTGGAACTACGATCTCCTTGTCCCACAAGGAATCAGAAGGAGTCACACCCTCATGTCGGCGTACTAGTCACCGACACACTCTCCTGCCACTAGTCGCTTTCTACAGTTGTCTTTCCCTTGTTGTGCCTCCCTTATCGGGTAGCACTTTCTCGGGCTCTCTCGGTTACCAAAACCAGAGAGAACGACAACTTTGCAGAGCAACTGGCGCTCTGAGTTGTACTTTGAGAAGCCCCCAATACCCCTATATATAGGAAGGTCATGGGACAGGGTTCTCTATCTCGGGCAATGTGGGACTAAAGCAGGAGTAGAAGGGTTCGAGATTTTCCACAAAAAACAACCAACTGTGTGACTTGAACCGATCGTTTCACAACTGAAATGGTCAGTTGGGGATCTGAGCCAGTCAGTTGACACCTCAACCGATCGGTTGGGACCCATGAAATGGTCAGTTCACATGTGAACCGATCGGTTCGTGGTCCTGATCAGTTCTCGGTTGACTTTTTTTCTTTCGTTTCTAATTGATATCAAATATCAATCCTTATTCCAATCGTATTGGACAAGTAAAACAAAAGAAAGAATTTCTCACCAATCTTACTTTCCCAACTTGCTCGGTTGGACCAGTTGAGCCGATCGGTTCAACACTTGAACCGGTCATTTCACTTTGTCCATGAGTCGATCGACTCACCAGTTGAGCCGATCGGTTCACCAAGCTCAATCGGTCGTTTCATCACATGAGCTGATCGGTTGGGAGTGCAGATTGTGCAGAATCAGTCAATTGCAGTTTCAATCAATCTGATACTCCAATCAAGCTGTCCAACACCTTGAACACTATGATACTGAGCTATTAATTGATTGAGTGTTTAATTGAACTACTAAACTCCTTTAGCAATCAATCTAAACATTATTTGTGGACAAACTCCTCTTCTAGGTTAAATCCTATGTGTGTGACCCTGCAGGTCCATTTCACGTTGGCAGTGAAAGTCCATAACACTTATGACTTCACAAGCAAAGAGCGGTGCCTAGTCACACATCAGTGCTACCCAAGTGAAATAGAAAGTTGGAGAACAACTTTCAATCCTACAATCCGTGAATGGTGTTACAATGAATGTATAATTCCTTTGTCACTGATATCCTGAATGAACTCGAGGCATGGAACAGTCATCCTTTCAACGTTCATTCATTTCCTTGATCTCAGAGCAGACTGGGTGAGATGTGTGTGACATCAATATCACATATTGATTCCCACGTGCATGAGCATGCCTTTCTCAATCCTACTCATCAAGTGGCCAAGGACATCAAACTCCCTCAGGAGGGACAAATCCCATATCTATCACTCACCCCTCAAAAGCCCCATGTGTCAAAGCCACCCAATCATCACCTTTATAACAACCCATGTTTTGGGACTGCGTTTGATGATGTCAAAGTGTACCCAACAACATGTGTTGAGTGTAGTGATTTCAGGTCTAAGAATCACACTCACCACCATCACTGTGAGAGCTGATTGTGACTACCAAGTCATGGTTCCATGTGTCACTCTCACAGTGGGTCTGTCTGGTACAGTGTTCTCCAATAAGTACCTATGTGCTTGGTTTGATATCTCTATATCATGACTAATGAGATTCTGTCATCAACCAACACACAATCTAGTCTTTAGTGTTATTGATGCCTATGGTTATTTCCACAATAACAACCGACTAGGGTCTAAACAAGAATGTATACTCTTATCATCCGTATGATCTCATCGTTCAGGTCCTCAACCCAAAAGCATACGTCATTGAGTAAAACAATTCTTTAGACATCTATCATGTTACACCATCATTTCAGAAACAGTTTAAACATATAGATCGGAAATTGCCTTTATTATTATTCAAATCATTTACAAAGTATCCCATTACAATCATCATATGACTTGCTCTATGGGCATACATACCAACAACTTCTTCTTATGGCAGAGGGACGAGATCGAGAGTTGCTTCATTCTCACCCATTACTTCTTATGCACCTTCTTTATCATTTTGGATAGCTTCATCCTTTGCATCTTTGTTTGGATAATTCTTCTCAGGTTCCTTTAATGCATCTGTTGATTATCTAGGAGAGGTTAAAGATTTCATGTCGTCTTCATTATGATTGTTAAAAATGTCAGCATTGTGCGTAGAATCTTCTTCTTTGTGTGGTCTGAGAAGATCACAGTGGTACAATCCTGATGTAGAAGTATTGATAGAGTTTCACCTTGGACAAGGCCATGTCCACTTTGTTGTTGATGTTGGCATTCTTGTTAGGAGATATAGAGGACATTTCTTCTTCATGTTGGTTCTTTTAACTGTTAGTATTTGGCTCCTTGGGTGGCGTAGAGATTGAAGGGACTCCCTTCCTCTTCTTGATATCCTTTAAGGCACAATTTTGTTGTAGCAGGTTGTTTTCTTTGCACAATTTGTTGTGCTCCTTTTATAGCTCGGTGATCTCCTCGGCCATATATGTTATGTTCTCCATCATCTAGTGTTGATTGGCCACCAGTAGATCCAAATGTTGAGGTAGGTGCACTAGCGGTTGAATATGAGTCATCACATCCTTTACCTGTATTGTTAGTGCTTGCACATCTAAAGATAAATTTGCAATATTATTAGCAGATATGAAAACAATATCATGCATAATATGGAATTGCTTCCCAACTTCCATAAATTGTGATGTGGTTGGTGTTTTCCTACTCCAAGAGGTAGGTGGCCCTGGTCTAGCTTCCCTCCTGGGCATCTTCATTAGATAAGAGTGTGGCTTATTTTGTTGGTGTAGGTCTCATGTGGGATCATCGACTGGTTTAGAGGGTTCATTGACTGGGATCTCTATATTGACCACTTATCAGCCCTTATTGCTTGCTTAGAAGAAGACTTTTCCAGTATCTCTCTTATAGTGGACCCAGTTTAGGGACATCTACAGTTCTGGCCTTCATAGTTGCGCCTGATGAATACTACTCTATTGGTAGACGTATCGGTGATGTGCTCCTCTTTTGGATGAGTATATGGCTAGATAATTGCAGACTTTTTGTATGGGTGACATATGTACTCATTGGCTTCTCTATTGAACTTTTTGGTAGAGGTTGGGATGAGGAAGGTTTTTCTCTTCTTGGTCCTATTGTGGTCTTCTTTGGGATATTGATATTAATCCTACTCTTCTTGGTATGTTTTTATGGTTGTCCTCCCTGGATATGAGTTGTCTCTTCTACCATGGGCTCATTGTGTTGAGGTAGAGAGTGGACTGATTCAGCCCTATTTTAGGGCTTCATCTTGTGTCTTATTGCACTTCAATCACATTTATACATGTTAGATTACATGTAATTCCCCTCAATATGCGTATTTGTATAAAATGCACTTATGGACATTATTTGCATGTTTTTCAGGCTTTTGGACCATGCTTGATGGAAGAGAGAGAGGAGTGATCCTAGGGTTTCTCTACCCTTGGGGAGACCTAAAGTGAAGTTTGATGCTCCCTTAACCTACCCCTAGTGGCCAAAGATCCATTGAAGCAATGATGTCCAAGAATATCTAATGCGACAAGTCAAAGTGTTGATCCAGAGGCTAGCACGGTTGTGGTACCACAGAACGACCGTGCTAGCAACTTGCAAATCAACAAATCCATCTCCAAGCAAAGATAGAGTCACCATGGCCATACCACACATAATGGCTATGGTGAACTAACCCAGAACGTTCGTGCCACCTTACACGGTCGTATGAGAGTAGAGGCAGAATAACCATGGAGCAGAGAATGGGCTATGCATTTCGATCCACCATGGTCGTGGCGACCACCACGATCGTGATACCCTATCCCCACTACAGTCGTGCCACCTTCAGTACAAAATCCACCAAGTCCCTATGATTTTTTCCCATTTCTCACCACAGTCGTTCCCATCCACCACGACCATTCTCACCCCTCCCCACCATGGCCGTGGTGACCACCACGGTCGTGCTACCTACAAAAACCTAGCTACTTTTGCAGTATTTCCCCCATACTACCCCTACTTGACCTAGTGCTTCCCCCATGCCTATATATATCTAGGTGGAAGCTCCAGCATGAGGTTAGCTACCTTCAACCACCTCCTAACTCCCCATTTTCTCCCCTTAGCCATTCCACTCCATTTCCACCTCCATTTCGCTCCACTTCACTATTTCCACCACCAAACCCTAGTTTCTCTTGTTTCCACCCATTTCCACCATCATTCCATGCCATTACACCTTAGAGGAGAGAGGAGGATGCCATGCAGCAGCAGAAGTGGAGGAATTCTTCATATACACCAAACTCCATGGATTTTTTTACCTCTTTCTCCTTTCTTTTTGTATTTTGCATTGTTATGAGTAGCTAGGCCCCTTGGGTGGGTTGTTTGGGGTGTAAAATTTTACTTTGATACCATGTTGGGGGAAAATGATATGTAAACATTGTAATTTCATTTGCTAATTATTATGTTCTATTTCTATCTCACTCTCCATAAATTGCTTGTTGGTTTGTTCTTCAAATCACTTGGGAATTTATGAAAATTGCTTATATGTGTGAATTTTGGGATTTGCTCCTAGGTCCAATTCTTGGATCTCTAGCTAGCTACCCATCTTCCCACATTCTAATCAATTTTTATAACCCTAGTTGAGAGATCTAAGTATCTAGTTTAGATGAATTTGGTTTATTTAGCATGGAGCTTTCTCAAGGTTAGAATGTGGGTGATGGGAGGCCTAAAACCTCACTTCCACTCCCATTACTAACCTCAGTCCCTAATTATCCTAAAATCATCTAACCTAGAAACCTAGGATTGTTTAGACTCTAATTGAATTACACCTAAGACCTAACCCAATTGAGCCTCACAAGGGTAGTAGGGAGTGTTAGGGACTAGTTTCCCTATACACAACATAGCATATCCATGGTCAGTTAGTAGCTTAGGCTAATTCATTAGACTCTAACTTGTTGTTTGGTTTGATAATCTAAATGGAATCATAATGCTCACATGTCATCCCTCAACCTAATTGATAAGTGCATCCCCCAAACAACCCACATCCCCCTTAATTGCTTTAAAACCCTAATTTCCATCTTGCTTAGTTAGTGTTAGTTTAGTTAGTTCTTTTCTTGCTTTGATATCTTCTTGCTCTATTGTTGCTTTGTTCTTGCTAGTTTAGGTATTTAAATGCTCTTTTGCCTTTCTTTCCTACCTTAGTGTAGATTGTTCCTCTCTTGCTTTGCCTTGTCTTTTCTTGCTCATTAGAATTAATTGTCTAGGGTTAACGTAATTTTTAATCTTATTTGTCTTTCTTTAATTGTTTTCTTGTTCACCCTTAGTTTAACAATCAAATTAACCTTTTTACCCTTCAACCCTAGACTCCACAGTAGGAACCTATCACCAAAAAACTAACCTAGCTCTAGTACCCCCTTTCTCCATGTGGAGCGACCCTATACTTGCCACCTTACCTATACTACGACACGACCCCATGTGCTTCTGTCCGCAGAATTGCATCTATTCAAGCTCCAATTGAGTAGTGTGTAACACCATTGATAGGAGCACACCATGGACCCCTTCATCTTTAGGAGATCACCCATTAAAAAGATGAGTTTATCACTATCACATTAGCTCATTTCTAGAAAGGGTAATAGAACATTTGTCTTCTTGAATCTATAGGACATTTTGTTTTTCCTCCTTGCCAAGAAACCTATTGATGTCATCTATCCCATTTCCATGAATCAGTCCCCTTTAGCCTTTATGAAGTTGATTAGGACCCTAGAATCCCCCAAGTATGTATATTATGGATGTCACTAGGCCTCTAATACAAAGTTCTTTCAATCCTTCATTACCACTTGCCACAACCATCTTGTTAATTAATATATTTTGATTTTACTAGTTTCTTCTCCAAGATACTCCAAAACATGTGGAAGTCATCTCTAGGAATATTCCCTATGTCATATATAGTAAATATTGCACATGTCACAATCTTGTGGATGATGCACATCATGACAATGTGCATTTGAGAAGCCTTTGACTGATCAGGTTTATGAACTAGTTGTCATGTGAGTCCCTCCCAAGTTGTGTTGGTGTTGAACCCTTAGACTTCTCTATTAGTTCTTGCCTTGTTAGCAAGTGCAACCACTTCTTCCAATCGGCATAACATGGAATTCAATATCTTCTCTATCAATATGAAGTCCTTCTTCATTATCCAGACAACTAATTTGTATGGCCCTCTAAATTGTTTGGACTCTTCCTTTTCTATTGGGAGCTTTTTTAAAGATGACATAAATGTAGAGTAAGATCCGTGAATTACCTTTGGTAACCAAAACAAATATTGTAAAGGTTTGAGACACACATGAGCTATTTTACCTTATTGTAGATTCCCAATCTTGTCAGGGTGTATATGCATCCATACCACTTAGCCTTAAGCATTATCATGTTGACCTTTTCCTCTCAAAAAAATTGGTGCTCAATGTGTCTACGTTCAAAATGATTATCAGGTTGTACCAAGGGTTTTGTTGTTGGTACCCCCAAGATGTTTATCACAACCTTAGATGGCTTTGTGTCGTGCTTTACTAATTGTTTCTTCTTCTCTATGCCTTTCCCCCTCCTATAGTTGTTGTGGTTATGTTCACCTTCCCACCACTGGCGAAGGGGCCTACTATCTTCCTTTTGTAGTTTTTACAGCCTCGTCAGGAGGGAAGAATAATAAGATTCATTTGCTTTTGAAATAGTGGGCTGGAAAGTATCCCTAAGGTTTTTTTTGGAAGTTACTTCAGACGGTCTGTCTCGTACATATCTTTTTTTTCTTCTCTCAAGTAGGATATCCATGCTCATTTATGTATCTTATATCTTCTCCCTTTAGTTTTTCCATCTTCTGTATTTCTTCCTTATGTAGTTGTTCCTTTAGAGTTGCCACCTCCTTCGTTCTTTTGACCAGAATCTAGGGAATCATGTGATTCCTCACATTCTATCTAGGTGTGATGTAGATATGTACATATCTCATGTGAAAGGTTAGGATTTGAAATATGCTAATCTAGTTGGGTTTAGACTAAGGTTGACCACCAATGAAAATGGAAACTTGTTCAACCGATGAAAATGAAGGGAGCTGAGAACTAATGGAAACCCAACTCCCTAAACTAATGAAAAAGGGTCAAATGATCTCTTCCAAGTGAAATTGGGAAATGGTAGAGACAAACTAATGTTTGTAAATGGGTTTATTGTTTCTATAGTGGATCACAGGAGGTGGTTAAAGGCTACGGTGAGCAAGCGAAAAGAACTTGTCGAGGGATCAACAAACCAGTGAGGATCATCTAGGGTAAGAATTGATGAAAACTATTCAAAGGGTTAGTCGAGGAACTAGGCAAAAAGCAAAATGATGCTAGACCTAACACCAACGAGATGAAAAAGGTGTCAAGAAATGATTTCCAACCAAGAATTAGACTAAGAATAGAAGAAAAGGTAGGATTCTCCTCACTCTACATGGTAGGAAACCAACAATTGATCTGCATCAAATGGGTGTGATCGATGATGATCCTTTATTTGTCATGGCTCACAATGGCATGTCCCCTTATAAAGGTGACATAGTTGACAATCAAAACAAAGTCTATACAAAGTCCCCTATGGGATCAAGGAGACAAGATTCGTCCAGAGTTCTGCTCAGAGGAAGCTAGGTTTAGCCGATGGCCTTCTCACGAGTGGCGGTGAAGTCAACCATGATTTCTAAAGGTTAGAGGCCTTTATCGATGGAAGGGTGTTATACATTGATGGAGGAAGGTAGGTAGTGACTGATCAATAAAGGTAAGATGAAACTCAACTAATGGAATTGGGTGGCGGTAGTTAGGGTGAGGTTTTCTTAATTCTTCTTTATAGTTGGGTAGTGTTTGCGGAGCGCACATCCCTAGGCCCCTCCCTAGGATTTTATACCTTAGGGTTTTAGTGTTGGTGGATACCACCATTTTAGCAGTTGATTCACTAGCCACAGAAATGACATGCATCACCTATTGATGAAAATCTAGTTTTACCGTACCGATGAAACTTTACTGTAAGTGTACGTCATGTATATTTTAGATGGTCTACCAACGGAATACTATTGGCCATTCAATGAAAGATTGGACATAAAAAACGGATGGCTTCACTGGATCTCATGCTCCGGTGGAAAAACCAAGTTTCCATAACTAATGAACACCAATGATAGTTGATGCAGCCCTATTTTAGGGCTCCATCTAGTGCCATTTTTTACTTTATTCACATCTAAACATAGTAGAATGCAAGTTAAATCCCCCAATATGAGTATTACCATCAAATGCACTTATGGATATTCTTTGCATTATTTTTAGATACTTGGACCATGCTTTGGATGGATGAGAGAGAAGGAAGGAGTTCTAGGGTTCCATTGCTCATAAAGAGGTCCATAGAAGGCCCCAAAGCTCCCTCAACCTACCCCTAATGGCCAAGATTTGACATCAAGCAAAGAAGTCCATTGACGATGAAGATTGAAGTTCATTTAGCAACTGAAACCCCAACACGGTCGTGGCCATCCACCACGACCGTGTGAATTATTATGAAGAATCAATAGGGAAGTCAAAGTTTTGCACCAAATGCACCACAGCTGTGGCCCATTGAAGACACCATGGTTGTGGCCATCAGCACAGCCGTGGCCAGTAGAAGACAATAATGGCAGTGGCCTCCCACAACGGCCATTGTAATTATGCACCAAGTCCCCCAAAACTAACAGGGAAGATGCCCATTTTGTGCTTGGACAACCATGCTCGTGGCCACTCACTACGGCCATGGCCCCTTGAAGATCACCTCACCCGTGCTGCTCCCCACGCCCATGACTTCCTCCTCCAAAATGACTGTGGTACCCCACCACGGCTGTGGCACCACATACCCGACACGACTGTGGCACACCGCCACGGTCGTGGCCACCACATATACTTAGCCTTTTTGCTCCCTTTCACACCTTGACCATGTCCACATCCCCACGACCGTTCCATGCTACCCCCACCACGGATGTGGTGACCAACTAACCCTACCCATTTTTTACATTGCTTTTCCTATTCTACCCCTACTTACCCTAGTGCTTCCCCACCACCTATATATACATAGTGGTGACTGGGATATGAAGGTTAGACCCCCTAGCTTCCATTACTCCCCCCTATCCACTCCTTGAGCATTCATTGCATCCTACTTGTATTTCTGCTCTCCACCCACCATTTCTACCTCATTTCCACCTTAGAAACCTAGTTTTCTAGGTTTTCTTCCATAATCCCCCATATTCTCATGCCCATCTGCACCATTGGAGGAGGAAGGACATCCCCAAGATACTAGGAGGTGAAGAAGGAAGATCTACTTCAAGCTTCATGAAGTTCTATCCCCTTCTTCCCATTTCTTTTGCTATTTCTTTGATCATGTCTAGCTAAGCCCCTAGTGGTGGGTTGTTTGGGGTTAAAATGTGACTTTAATACCATGTTGGGGGAAAATAACTTGTAATGAACATGATTTCTATCTATGATGATTGCTTCTTTATTTTATCTCATTTTCCTATTTTATTGCATGTGATTTGTGCTTATAACATGGATTGCTTGCTTTGAGATGTTTGATGACACTTAGCCTCTAGAAGGAATTGGAGTGTATGTAGCAATCTTAGGAATGGATCCTAGGTCCAATTAATGGATCCCTAGCTAGCCCCCTTTGTTCCTACATACATATCCCTCCTTCTACAAGTGAGTGTGAGATCTAAGTGGCTAGTGTAAGTGTGATTAGTACAATTGCCTAAAGCTTTCTAAAGGCTAGATGGCTAGTGGCATGAGGTGAAAAACCCTCATCTCTACTCCCATTTCTACCCTTGGCTCTCAATTGCCCTAATACCACTTACCCTAGAGACCAAGACTTGACAAGTCCTACTAGAATTACAACTAGTAGTATAGGGTACATTCTAATAGCACTTGCCTTGTTGTTTGGTTTGATCATCTAGATAGAATTGTGATAATTGATTTCTATGTTGACACCCCCCAACTAATATCATATCACATCCCCAAATGGCCTTCCTACCTAATCTCATTGCTTAAAATCCGCTTTGCCTTCTTAGCTTGTTCATGCTAATCTAGTTTAGTTGCTTTTGCTCGATCTAGTTAATTACTTAATCTTGTTCTTTAGGATTAACTTAGGCTCTTGCTCTCTCTAGTGGTTAACTTAGCTCTTAGTTGTTGATTGCTCTACTAGTGTAGTGTAGATAGACCTTGCTCTTATTTAGCTAATTTCTTAATCTATCTCTTTAGAGTTGCTTGCTTAGGATAATTTAGGGTTTACGATAACTTAGATTTCATTTTGACTTTAATTGTTTGTTCACTTAGTTTAACAACCAAACAATCCCTTTTAAACCCTTCAACCCTAGTCTCCACATTAGGAACATAGACAACACTAACCTAGATCTAGTGCCCCCTCTATCCCTGAGGATCGACCCCTACTCTTGCCTATCACCTATACTAAAATAGTACCACATGCGCTTGCGGGTGACCTATTTAGTGTTGTGATCGAGTCTCATTAGGGTTGTATAAATTTTGAAAGATCCAACTGTGTGTTTTCTGTTAGGGTTGCATCTAGTCACCTTTAGTTGGCTAGTGTATTGCCTTGATAAGAATCGCACCAAGCTTTCTGGCACCATTTCTAGGGATAGAGGCACTCGGCCTAGATAATTAGTGTAGCTTAGCCTTTCCTATTTCCCTCATCATTGCTATTCTTTGTTCACTTTTGCATACTTTCATTCTAACTCGGTTCCTTGTTGTTTGTTTGTGTATAGTGTAGGTGACAGCTGTGCATGCACCATATGCATTCTACTTGTACCGACTTGGTGTTATACGACCTCGAGATAGGTAGGAGGAGACACCAAAGCTGCCGCAACCAATACTAAAAAACTGAGATGGGTGACCACATGGCAGACAACAACCCTCATGGGAATGCTCAACCACCTCCACTGCAGCCCAACCACCCCCTCCATGAGTATTTCACCCTGGAGAAATACAATTCTCCCATTGCCACTCTAGTTGACCAAATGTCGGGTCAACAGTTCTCCATTCCACCCACATTCCTTAGACTCCTCCCTACCTACTATGGGATGGAGAATGAGAATCCCTACCATCACATTGATGTATTCCTTGAGACGTGCTCCAACTTTTGTACCCCCACCACTACTGATGACTCTATCCAGAGGACTCTCTTCCCGTTCTCTCTGAAGGAAAAAGCTAAAGAATGGTACATTTCAAAGCTAGAGTTGGTGACTTGGAATGATGTCAAGAATGAGTTTCTCAAAAAGTTCTTCCCAATCACCAAGCTGACTCACATGAGAAGATGTATCACCACCTTTGCCCAAAAGGAAAATGAACCTTTCCACGAGGCGTTGGAAAGGTTCCAAAAGCTCCTTCGCAACTGCCCCCACCACGAAGTACCACTGTGGTAGCTAGTCCAAGCCTTCTACACCGGGCTTGAAGAGTTGAGACATAACAACATTGACTTATCATGTGGAGGCACATTCATGGCGAAGCCACCCGAGGAGTCATGACCATTGTTTGAGCACCTTGCTGAAAATTCCCACCATCGTGTTTCTACAAAAGGGGAACATTGCAGCCGAAACTATGTCCCTCCACCTTCTTCCATAACTCCAGTCCGCAACGTTGCCAACCTCGACATGATGAAGATGACGGCGGACATGATGAATATGACGAAGAACCAAGTTGGTGGTTCTTCTACTCAATCCACCATGGCGGTTGAAGTCGAAGAAGAGGAAGTTACTGCCTTACACTCTTTTGGAAACCAGAACAATCAAGGTCCCATGTCTAACACTTACACTCCCGAGTGGAGGAACCATCCCAATTTTTCATGGAAACAACAAAATGAAGATGGTCAAGGACAAGGGTAGCCAAGACCACTTTATAGCTCCAAGTTCGAAGATGAAGTGCTTGGAAGATTAAGAAGTTTGGATGAGGTGAAAAAGGATGTATCCTCACATGGGCAGTCCATCATCCGTCTTGAGAAAAGATTGGATCAAATCTCTCTCTCACTTGCTAGGAGGGAAGAAGGAAGACTACCAATGCCAAATCCAAACAATGATGGTACTTTCTTAGGAAACACTCAAAGTTCATATGCTCTGCCTTCATACCAAGCACCACCAAATCCCTATGCTCCACCACCTCCTCAAGCACCTCTCAACTATCAATATGCTCCACCTCCACCTCATTTATACCAACAAACACCTCTACAATACCACTCCCATCCACAACAACCACAACCACCACAACAAATACAACCGCAATTCATCCTCTAAAATACAAATTCACCTCACCAAAGGCCACCACCACCCCAACAACCACAACCACCTCTACAAGTCTCTTCTTCTACTACCCATGAGCATGTAAAGGCGGTGACAGTTTTGAGGAGTGGTCAGACTTTGGAGCACCCCCTTGATACTATTGTTGTTGACAGAGGTGATATTGTGAGTGGACATGTTGATACTGAGATACAGCTTGATGATGTTGTGATGAGAGCTAGAGTTGATATTGTGACGTCGGGCAGTAATACTGTGATACAGAGTAGTGATACCATGACTCCTGTGATTCCTATTGATGATATTGTTGATCTGAGCTGTTTGGGAGCCCAACTCCCTCTATTTCTTGATTCTCTTAAGGAGCCTTCTGTTGAGAGGAGAAGAAAGAAACATACTTAAGACATCCTAGAGACTTTAAAAAAACTGAAAATCAACATTTCTTTGCTTGATGCAGTCAAGCAAATTCCTTCTTATGATAAGTTCCTAAACATATTTTTGCACCTTCAAGAGAAAGACAATGGGGAGAACCCCAAAGAAAGTCATGCTCACTGAGCAAGTGAGCTCAATTCTGCATCACACCATGCCAAGAAAGAGGAAAGATCTTGGTGCTCCCATCATTTCGTGCTACATTGGGGCACATCGCATAGACCAAGCCCTTGTAGACTTGGGTTTTAGCGTTAATCTAATGTTGTATGATGTGTTTTCAGAGCTCCAAATGGGGCAATTGAGTCTAGCTCATTGTACTTTGTAGTTGGTCGACCGATCAGTAAAGACTCCTAGAGGGCATGTTGATGATGTGCTTGTAAGACTTGATGATGAGACTTCTATTTTCTTCCCCACTGAACTCATTGTCTTAGACATGGAAAAAGATACAAGGAGGGTGCCTATCATCTTGGGAAGGTCATTCCTAGCCACAGCTGATGCAGTGATTCATGTGAGGACTGCGACTATGTATGCGACATTCATGCACATGAAGATCCCGTTGAACATATTTAAATCTTTAGACACAGTCGAGGTAATAGGGGACACTAAAGAAGATTGCTATCTCATTGAGTTCCTTGATGAGATTATGGAGGAATGCCTACCTACGTGGATTCAGACTATCACTCAAGGTAGAGGTTTAGAGCTAATAGTTGAGTTCCCAGATGATGATGATGAAGAATAAGATGATGAGAATGAGCTAGCCTTGGTGGATGCGAGTGAAGACCTTCCATCTATTTCTAAACCATTAAAGAACTCTCTTGAAGAACCTCCAACTCTTGAGCTTAAGTCACTCCCAGAAGGATTGAAGTATGCTTTTCTAGGCTCAAATAACACCCTCCCGGTGATCATTTATTCCATTCTCTCACCAGAACAAGAGGAGGCATTGATGAAAGTCTTGAAGAAGAACATCCAGGCAATTGGATGGTCTATTATTGACTTGAGGGGTATTGACCCCTTAATCTGTGTACACAAGATTTGTTTGGAGGATGATGCAAGGTCGACCCGGCAAATGCAAAGGTGATTGAATCTAAAGCTGAAAGAAGTTGTAACTCAAGAGATTGTGAAGTTGCTAGATGTTGGGATATCTAACCTATTTATGACAGCACATGAGTGTGTCCCATCCAGGTTGTACCTAAAAAGGATGGGATCATTGTGGCATAAAATGAGGATGGTGATCTTATGCCAATTAGGGAACAATCAAAGTGGAGAATGTGTGTTGATTATAGAAAGCGCAATGAAAAGACCAAGAAGGACCACTACCCTCTCCCATTTCTTGATCAGATTCTAGAGAGGCTAGTAGGGCAAAGCTTCTATTATTTACTTGATGGGTACTCTGGATACTTTCAAATTGATGTGCATCCTACGAATCAAGAGAAGACAACATTCACTTGCCCAAGTGGCACATTTGCCTATCGGAGAATGCCATTTGGGCTGTGTAATGCCCCTTCTACATATCAGATATGATACCTCAATTTTTGCGGATATGCTTGATTCATCGTTGGAAGTGTTCATGGATGACTTCTCGGTTTTTGGTAAAACCTTTGATGAATGTTTACTTCATTTGGTTGTTGTTCTTGAGAGATGTGTAAAGGTTTTCCTAGTGCTATATTGGGAGAAGAGCCATTTCATGGTACCCGAAGGCATTGTTTTGGGCCACTAGGTTTCAAAGGATGGAATTGAAGTTGATAGGGCCAAGGTGGGCCTCATTTCTACACTTACTATTCCTTCCACTGTGAGACATGTCTGGTATTTCTTGGGACATGCAAGTTTCTACCGCCGCTTCATCAAGGACTTTAGTAAAATCTTGAGACCTCTATGTCACTTACTTGCGAAGGATGTTAAGTTTCATTTTGATGACAAGTGTGTTGAAGCTTTCAACCACTTGAAGGAAAAGCTAGTTTATGCTCATATCATGCATCCCCCGGATTTCTCTTTGCCATTTGAGATTATGAATGACGCATCCGACATGGCAGTGGGGGCTGTGTTGGGCTAAAGGGTTGGCTGAATTCCACATGCTATCTACTATGCAAGCAAGACTCTAGATGAATCCCAAAGAAAGTACACAACCACCGAGAAGGAGTTGCTTGCAGTTATCTTTGCTCTTGACAAGTTTAGATCATATCTTTTACAAAATAAGGTGATTGTCTATACGGACCATGCTTCTTTGAAATATCTAATGGCAAAGAAAGACTCCAAGCTAGCCAAGATTGATCTGATGGATATTGTTGCTTCAAGAGTTTGATATCGAGATTGTAGACAAGAAGGGAGTAGAGAATTCTTCCACCGATCATCTCTCCTAGATTGAAGCACCTTTTGATGACACAAGTAGAATCAAAGAGACTTTGTCGTATGAGCAGTTGTTCCTACTCTCATCCACTCAAAGGCCATGGTATCAACACATATCTAACTTCTTAGCTAATGGGAGGATACTAAGCACTTGGATGAGGGAGAAAAGCTAAAGGTTATTTGCTATGGCGAAGGATTTTGTTTGGTATGATCCTCACTTGTTCAAGTATTGCCCCGACCAACTTATCTGAATATGTGTTTCGGAGATGGAGCAGCAAGAAATTCTCTCTATGTGCCATTCTAGAGTTTGTGGAGGTCACTTTGGTGGAAAATGTACTACTGCCAAGGTTCTTTAAAGTGGGTTCTATTGGTCGTCCTTGTTCAAAGACTCTCATGGATTTTTTAAGTGCTATTTGAAGTGCCAAAAGGTGGGCACTATCTCTTAGAGGGATATGATGCCTTTATCACCCATTCTTGTGGTGGAGGTATTTGATGTTTGGGGGATTGACTTTATGAGCCCTTTTCCCTCCTTTTTTGGATATTTCTATATTTTAGTTGTCATTGATTACGTATCAAAGTGGATTGAGGATGTTGCAACAAGGACAAATGACCACAAGGTGGTGTGTGACTTCGTGAAATCCAACATCTTTAGCTATTTTGGTATTCCAAGAGCTATGATTAGTGATGGGGGAAGTCACTTCATCCACCGCACCTTCAAAAGCTTGCTCAAGAAACATATGGTGAACCATCGTGTGGCTACTCCTTACCACCCCCAAACAAGTCGTCAAGTAGAGTTGGCCAATCAGGAGATAAAGCTCATTCTAGAGAAGACGGTGAGACCGGACCACAAGGATTGGTCACTTCATCTCAATGAAGCTTTATGGGCATATAGGACTTCATACAAAGCCCTGATTGGCACCACACCGTTCAAGATCTTGTATGGTAAAAGCTGCTATTTGTTGGTTGAGATGCAACACAAGGCACTATGGGCTTTGAAAGCTATGGACTTTTATGGAGAGAATGCCAGAATGAAAAGAAAGTTTCATCTAAATGAGTTGGAGGAGATGCTCCATGAAGCGTATGAAATGTCCAAGAGCTACAAAGAGAGGACAAAGTTTCTGCATGATAAGATGATCAAGAAGAAGGACTTTGAGCTCAAAAAGTGGGTATGGATTTATAACTCAAGGATGAAGTTCTTTCCTAGATAACTCCGATCTAGATGGGAAGGACCTTATCTCATCAAGAAAGTGTATCCATTCATAGCTGTGGTGATTTGTGAGAAAGAAGAAGATAGAACATTCACTGTGAATGGTCAATGACTGAAATCAGTTGTAGAAGGAGGTTTGGACAAGGCAAACCAAAGTTTTGATATAGTGATGTTAGTGGAAGAATGTGAAGTTGATGAAGAGATGTGCTTGAATGCACATGAAAGAGACATTGACTTCAAGGATGCTTCGAGAATCCCATAGAAATGAAGAAAGTCAAGAATCAATAAGCCTGACTGAAGGCATAAAATTTAGTGCTAGTGGGAGGCAACCCACCTAGGTTTGGGAGCTTTTTCACCCAACCTTCTATTTTTGATACTTTTGTTTTCTTTTCTACAAAATACACACACACATGCGTTTAATAGTTTTCTTTGAGTTTTGATGATATGGAAGGTGGTAGGAACTAGAGAGAGAGAGGAATCAAAGGTGAATCATGGCCAATAAGATCAATCTGTGGTGAAATATCAAAGAAAAACAAAGTTCTTAAATTTGAGTTGAAAAAGTTGAAGGAATGACCCCACCACAGTCATGGAGCAGCTACTTGAAAACAGTTGTGTCCCCTAGCCACGGTCGTTGTAATTATTCATCAAAGGAGCCAAAAAAGTCAAGTTGTTTGGCCAAGTTCATGCATGAATGGCCACGACCGTGGCCTCACGCCACGGCCGTGTCAAGGACAGATGGCCACGGTCATTGTAATTATTTGTTAAAGATGCCAAAGAAGTCAGGGTTTGTGCACGAATGGCCACGGCCGTGGCAGGTGACCACGATTGTGGCTATGTCGGATGGGTGCGCTCTTCATCGAAAAACATGACCGTGGCACCCGCCATGTCCGTGCCACTAAGCCCTCACCACGACCGTAGCCACCCACCACGATCGTGGTGTGCCCCGACCCCACAAAAAATATAACTTAAACCCATCTTCAACCCGACCCCACCCCACTCTATCACTTCTACTCGTAAGAAAACGGTCGTGGCGGCACCCTACACCTCCAACTCCTCCAAGCTCCACCTCCAAGCCCCAAAATCGCCTCCAAACCACCACCAATCGTCCCCTAATCATCCCTCTACCATTCCCCTCCATTTCCACACCAAATCATCCATTAATCTGCCCTCCACCACCACTTTCTCCTCCATTTTGCCCTACAGCAATCCCCACCTAAAACCTGCACCAAAACCCCCATTCCTCACCCAAATCAAAACCTAATCATTCGCCCACTATCTAAACCTCCATATCCTTCCATTCCACCCCTAAATCCACCTCCATCTCATCATCTATCCAATAATCCATTTTCCACAGCCCTACCACCTCCTCCATATCCAAAAAAATGAAGGGGATAACCAAGGAAGTGAAGAAGGGGGCTCAAAAGAGCATTGATGTGATCACTGGAGGCAAGGTTCGCACTAAGAAAGCTTCCTACCAGGTCTACATGCCTTCTCATACCCCTTCACCATCAAATTCCATCGCCCAATCACTCCCCCGATCAATGTCCATGAATACATCCCGCACACGGTCATCCGATAGCCACCACATTACCGATGAGATGTATCGGGGAGAGAAGGAAGCATCCGAGGAGAACATGGATGACTTAGTCAATGAGGTAGAGACAGTGGTTACAAAAAGAAGCCAGAGATCCAAAGCAGCCCAGTCCTCATCAAAGTGCCTGCCAAAGCCCACTCCACACGCCATTCAACATCTTCCATGGCAACGGAGTATGGGGAGCAGCCGCAAACAAGGCAACAATTGCGTCCAGAGGAAGAGCAGTTTGCACAGTGGTATCCTGAACAGCGGGTACCACTCAATATTGATACTAGTTTGGGGTCCCAATCATACAGGCTGGATGAGGAGGATGAAGATAGTAAAGATGAGGAAATGGAGCTATCAACTGAGGCAGAGGACATTCTGGCATAGTTGGAGGAGGACAGGTTGAAGGCTTTAAGAAAAGCCCCCATTGGAGTGTCCTTTGGAAGAGGACACATGTAAAGGAAAATTTCTCTCACATACCCATAATGCATGACACGTCGAGTTGTTGCCACTTGGCATGGATGTGAGAAAGTGAGGAGCTCGGAATCAAGGTGGCTGTAGAAGGTGGTTTTAAGAAAATAGGGTTGTGGAACATTCTTTTCACAACAACCCAAACAACGTACACCACACTTACTCGAGAAACCACATGTACCACTACCACCATGCCCAAATAGCAAGAAACCCCGAATGGGGTGGATACTTTTGGGGTGGTATTGTTGGATATTCAGAGACATACCCTCCACCCCAGGATGACTATTGGGGACATCACTACCAGCATCCTCCTATAGGCTCAGCTCCTCCTCAAGATCCTCCTCACTCATATGACCAACTGACACACCCTAAGCTATAGTTTCATGCTGAGGACAACAAAATTCTAAAGTTTGGGGTGGGTAGGGTGGTATGCACCACCCTATCTCTCTCTTTGTAATTTTTGTTCCACCTATGCCATCTAGCTTAGTTTTTCTTGTGATTTTTGTTCCACCTATGCCATCTATCTTAGTTTTTCTTATTCTTGTTTTTGCTTTCATCCATGCATATATAGCATGTAGTTACTTTCATGCATTTTTGCATAATTTTCAAAAAAAATTGATCCTTTTTGCCATGCATTGCATATCATGTAGATTTTTGGTAATTTTTGCATGTTTTAGCAAGGATTTGCTTGTTTTACTACTTTAAGTTCAATAACGTAGGTTTAGATGTGATTGAAGGCAAAGTGGCACCATTTTGGCCAATTTTGCTCAAATTTGAATGTTCTTGCCTAAAATCATGTTTTGACTTAATCTCTACTGTTTGAAATGAAAATTTTAGTCTTTTCACAAATGCATATTGTTTCTTAGAGTCTATTGCTATGTGGTCTTGATTGTTGACTTTTTACATGTGCACCACTTCTCTCAAGTTTGTGAATGTTTCAGTTGAATTGTGAATTGAGGAAGCTATAAACGCTTAGAGCCTATAGAATCACTTGATATAAATGTAAATGTCATGTTGTTCAATCATTTGGTGTGATGTCATTTGATGAAGTGTTGGATTAGCTTTCATGCAGGAAATATTATGTTCAAGACTAAACTAATGACCCATCTTTGATCCAACTCTTCTTTCACCATCTTCATACCTCTCCGCCTCATGAAAGGATGCCCTAGTGCACATATTCTGCCTTGGCCACCTCCAAAAGTTTGGGGGTGGCCATATCTATATCTCCCAGCTTCACTCTATCCACCATATGCTCTGTCTACACCAAGGGCAAAGAAAAGAAAAGAAAAGAAAAAGAAAGCAAAAAGAAAATAAAAGGATGTTCCTATTTAGTAGCATTCAAATAAAGAAAAGATTAGTGCTCTATATAATAGCACTTCAAAAATCTTTCTGCAACCCTTTCTTCTATTTTCATACCCTTTGAGCTAGAAAACATCAAATCTAGCCCACTTTACCCTAATCTACAACCATGTGGGTCATTTGGTGTGGTTTGAGGCATAAGATTGAATGCATGAAAGTGAAACAACACTCCTAGTCATCTTTGATTAACACTAACATGAAATGATTTACCGGGAATGATATGAAGGACATGTGGACAGCTTGTGTATTCTATACTTTATATTTGAAGTTTTTATGCTCAGTGCTCATTTCATGATTGGTTTGTGAAAGAGGAGAGGAGAGAGGTGGAACACATGCACTTAGTCACTTCTAAGACCATTTAGTCAGTAATTTTCTATTGCTATGCATTTGTCTCTCTTATTTATTGAAAGAAAACTAAAAAGAGAGATTAAGTTGGAGCATACTTGAGGACAAGTATGTTTTAAGTTTGGGGTGCTGATGCAGCCCTATTTTAGGGCTTCATATTGTGCCATTTTGTACTTTATTCACATCTAAACATAGTAGAATGCAAGTTAAATCCCCCAATATGAGTATTACTATCAAATGCACTTATGGACGTTCTTTGCATTACTTTCAGGCACCTGGACCATGCTTTGGATGGATGAGAGAGAAGGAAGGAGTTCTAGGTTCCTCTGCTCATGGAGTCCAAAGAAGACCCCAAAGCTCCCTCAACCTAACCCTAATGGCCAAGATTTGACATCAAGCAAAGAAGTCCATTGATGATGAAGATTGAAGTTCATTTAACCACTGAAGACCCCAACACGGTCGTGGGCATCCACCACGACCGTGTGAATTATTGTGAAGAATCAACAGGGAAGTTAGATTTTTTGCACCAAACGCACCACGGCCATGGCCCACTGAAGACACCACAGTCGTGGCCATCAGCATGGTTGTGGCCAGTAGAAGACAAAATGGTTGTGGCCTCCCACAACAGCCGTTGCAATTATGCACCAAGTCCCCCAAAACCAATAGGGAAGCAACCCATTTTTTGCTTGGATGACCACAGTCGTGGCCACTCACCACGGCTGTGGCCCCTTGAAGATCACCTCACTCATCCTGCTCCCCACGCCCATGACTTCCTCCTCCAAAACGACCATGGTACCCCGCCATGGCCATGGTGCCACTTACCCAACACGACCGTGGCACACCACCACGGCCATGGCCACCACATATACTTAGCCTTTTTGCTCCCTTTCACACCTTAAACGTGTCCTCATCCCCACGACCATTCCATGCTACCCCCACCACGGTCATGGCACGTCAACACGGCCATGGTGACCAACTAACACTACCCATTTTTTACACTACTTTTCCTATTCTACCCCTACTTACCCTAGTGCTTCCCCACATAGGTGGCAAATGGGGCATGAAGGTTAGACCCCCTAGCTTCCATTACTCCCCCCTATCCACTCCTTGAGCATTCATTGCATCCTACTTGCATTTATGCTCTCCGTCCACCATTTCCACCTTGGAAACCTAGTTTTCTAGGTTTTCTTCCATAATACCCCATATTCTCATGCCAATCTGCACCATTGGAGGAGGAAGGACATCCCCAAGCTGCTAGGAGGTGAAGAAGGAAGATCTACTTCAAGCTTCATGGAGTTCTACCCCCTTCTTCCCCTTTCTTTTGCTATTTCTTTGATCATGTCTAACTAAGCCCCTAGTGGTGGGCTGTTTGGGGTTAAAATGTGACTTTGATACCATGTTGAGGAAAATAACTTGTAATGGACATGATTTCTATCTATGATGATTGCTTCTTGATTCTATCTCATTTTCTATTTTATTGCATGTGATTTGTGCTTATAACATGGATTGCTTGCTTTGAGATGTTTGATGACACTTAGCCTCTAGAAGGAATTGGATGGTATGTAGAAATCTTAGGAATGGCTCCTATGTTCAATTGGTGGATCCCTAGCTATCCCCCTTTATTCCTACATACATATCCCTCCTTCTACAAGTGAGTGTGAGATCTAAGTGGCTAGTGTAAGTGTGATTAGTACAATTGCCTAGAGCTTTCTAAAGGCTAGATGGCTAGTGGCATGAGGTGAAAAACCCTCATCTCTACTCTCATTTCTACCTTTGGCTCTCAATTGTCCCAATACCACTTACCCTAGAGACCTGGACTTGACAAGTCCTACTAGAATTACACTAACCCTAGTTCTCCAACTAATAGTATAAGGTACATTCTAATAGCACTTGCCTTGTTGTTTGGTTTGGTAATCTAGATAGAATTGTGATAATTACTTGTTATATTGACACCCCCCAACTAATATCATATCACATCCCCAAACGGCCCACCTACCTAATCTCATTGCTTAAAACCCACTTTGTCTTCTTAGCTTGTTCATGCTAATCAAGTTTAGTTACTTTTGCTTAATCTAGTTAATTGCTTAATCTTGTTCTTTAGGGTTAACTTAGGCTCTCGCTCTCTCTAATGGTTAACTTGGCTCTTAGTTGTTGATTGCTCTACTAGTGTAGGGTAGCTAGCCCTTACTCTTGTTTAGCTAATTACTTGATCTAGCTCTTTAGACTTGCTTACTTAGGATAAATTAGGGTTTACGACAACTTAGATTTAATTTTGCCTTTACTTGCTTGTTCACTTAGTTTAACAACCAAACAATCCCTTTTAAACCCTTCAACCCTAGTCTCCACATTAGGAACATAGACAACGCTAACCTAGCTCTAGTGCCCCCTCGGTCCCTGAGGATCGACCCCTACTCTTGCCTATCACCTATACTACAATAGTACCTCGTGCACTTGTAGGTGGCCTATTTAGTGATGTGATCGAGTCTCGCTAGGGTTGTTATAAATTTTGAAAGATCCACCTGTGTGTTTTCCCTTAGGGTTGCATCTAGTCACCTTTAGTTGGCTAGTGTGTAGCCTTGATAAGAATCGCAGCAATAGTTCCCAAAGATGGATGATCTATAACATTTACCAATGGAATGTCAGAGGTTGTCTTCTAATGGAACGTCTGGTCCTAGTTCATTGATGAGTCTCTAAACTTTAACAAATGATGAATATTCAACCTTTAAAGGTCCATGAAATTTTGGTTCTTTGTACAACTTCGAGAGTGTTTCATGTGTCAAGCGATAGCAATGAAGGGCTTCTCTTTCGATGAAAATCATTGCCTTAATGAACTGATGAAAAAAAATTCTTATAAGATCCAACGAAGATGTTATTCCTTGTTATTTTCATTGATTTCTAAGTTCTTTCCTTAACACATGAACTTCACATCATTTGTTTGGCTTGCATTTATCAAATTAGTGTTCATGTAATTTACTATACTTTCTCTATCCACACTAGTGCTAACATGTTAATAATTTCATTAGAACAAAATTACTTGAGAAAGGAAAATTGGGATATGCATAGTGAAAACAAAGAGTAATATTTCAAAAAGAGAAACTTGAAAGTCTTAAATTTAGAGAAAAATGCAAATAAGTTGAGAGATCTTGGGCTGCCTCCCAAGGAGTGCTAGTTTTTAGTCATTGGCTCGACTTCCTCTATTCTTCAAGGTTGGGTCTATGGTTCATTGAGCTAGATATCATCTGTCTTCATGAATGTTTCATCTTCATAGTACCTCTTTATCTGATGGTCATTCATTGGGGAATTCTCACATTTCTTAGTGGAATGTTTAAGCAGCCCTGATGGATAGATCTTTGTGACAATGAAAGGCCATGACCATCTTGACCTTAGTTTTCTTGGAAATAACCTGATCGAGGAATTAAACAATAATATTTTTTCCTTCATTGGTGTTCTTCTATTTAAATTTTGAATCATGTCGCACCTTGGTTCTTTCCTTGTAAATTCGTGCATTATCATAGGCATGAATCTCAACTCTTCTAATTCTTGGAGCTGTAGGAATCTTTTCTTCCTTGCCATGTTTGGATCCATGTTGAGAGATTTGATAGCCCTAAAAAGCTCTATGCTCTAGATCCATAGGAAGGTGACATGCTTTTGCATAGATAAACCTGTAAGGAGTGGTCCCAATAGGTGTCTTGTATGTTGTTCTATATGCCCATAAGACATCATCTAATTTGGCAGACCATCCTTCGTCAATTTCCCAACTGTCTTTTCTAGAATATGCTTGTTTAGTCTATTTGATAAACTAACTTGACCAGATGTTTAGGAGTGATAAAGCATACTTTGTACATTCTTAAGAGCACTTCAAATTGTGTTTCTATGAAGTGGGATCAACAGTCACTTATGACGGTTCTAAAGACCCCATACCATGGGAAGATAACTTTGTTGAAGAGCATCATCATAGATTTAGGATCCCAAGTGGGAGTTGCCATGAATTATAACTATTTAGAAACATAATTAAATGCAATAAAAATATATTGGTTGTTGCATGATAAGGTAAGTGTCCCATATAATCTATATCCCATATATCAAAAGTCTCTAATTTTATCCAATTGGGCATCAACATTTATTATGCCTAGATATATTGACAGTCCTCTGACATTCATTAAAAGGTATTACAAAAGCTTACCAATCTTAGAACAAGTTTAACTTATAGGATCCCAATTAGTAGAAGTTTGGTTATTGTTCACCATATGGAAAAGCATGGCATTCATATAGGATTTTAGACACTTCCTCTTCAGGTGTGCATCTTCTATAGAAGTTGATCGTGCACTTTATGAACAAGACCAGGTCATCTAGTAGTAGTTCTTTAGATTTGAGAGGAGCTTCTTCTCGTTGTATATAATACGGAGATGTCGTTGTTGGCAAGAAAAATGGTTGCAGATATACCCATATTGTAGTACTACCTAGTCGATAACCTTGGCTAACATCAAAAACTCATTGGCGTAACTATCATTGATAGTAAAAGAATATTCTTATTCCAATTGGATTATGGATAAATGGTCAGCTACAATTTTTTTTATTCCTTCATCTATGATCTTGTAACCAAATCCTTACAAAATTAGAGTTCATATTAACATACTTGGCTTCATATCTTTTTTTTCATAAGATAGTTGATAGCCCCATGGTTAGTGTGTACTATCACTTTAGAACTTGTCAAGTAAGATCAAAACTTGTTGAAGGCATAAACAATAGTTAGTGTTTCCTTCTTGGTGTTATTATAGTTTACTTGAGTTTCATCTGGCATTTTTCTAGCGTAATATATTATATGATGTTTCTCATCCTTCTTTTGGCCTTGTATATATATAACAATGTAGTTGCTTGTGTTGCACATTAACTTGAATAGAAGTTTTCAATCTGGTTCTTGAATTAGAGGTGTTGTTGTGAGAGCATTATTTAGAGTATTAGAGGCTATAAAGTAGTTATCATCAAAAATCAAAGTTGGCATCCTTTACAAGTAAAGTTGATAAGGACTTGGAAATTTGTGATAAGTCTTCAATGAAGCATCTATAATATCTTACATGCCCTAAGAAACTTCTTACCCCATTACCAAAATGGGTGGTGGAAATTTGTACATGGCTTCAACTTTACTCAAATAAACTTCTATCCATCTCTCAAAAACTTTATGCCCTTACACAATTACTTCTTGTACCATACAATGGCATTTTTGCTAGTTTATCACTAAGTCTGGTTCTTCACATCTCTTCAAAAAATAGATAAGTTCTACAAACATTTATCTATGGATGTTTCATAAATGGAAAATCATACAAAAACACTTCCATAATGTTTTTGAGAAAACCGACAAAGATAGATTTCATGCACCTTTGAAACTTTGTAGGTGCATTACATAAACCAAACTACATTTGACGAAAAGAATATGTACCATAGAATCAAGTGAATGTTGTATACTCCTAATTTTTAGGGTGAACCGGTACCTGATACAATCTTAAATAAATGTCAAGATAATAAGAAAAGGAGTGGTGGGATAGGCGCTCCGACACTTGGTCGACAAATGGCAAAGAAAAATGGTCCTTATTGGTGGCTAAATTTAGCTTCATATAGTGGATACACATCCTCCGCCCAATTATAATCCAGCTTGTAATTTCATTACTATTTTCTCCCTTCATGATATTCACACTGCCATTTTTGGCACCACATAAATGAGTCTTACCCATTTTTTGTCATTGATATTGTATATGATTCCTGCATGGAACCATTTAATAACCTCCTTATTAAAAACGTCCCACATGTTTTGATTTAGCCTCCTTTGTCCTTGAGCTAGGGGTCTGGCATTTTATTCTAGATGAATCATATTCATACAGTCAGCTGATTTAAGACCTTCTATGTCTTCCAAAAAACATCCAATTGCTTTCCTTCTTAACATTAACTCGGAAAGAAGTTATTATTTCTACTCCTGAAATAGATTGATTTTATAATAAAAAGATTTCATCCTTCATTGTGTAAGAAATCACATTGGAGGCCCTTGGGAGTCGTTTCAACTCAGGCATGGATTTTGGTTCTTCTTTATTAACATGAATTCTTATTAGGTTTTGTGGAGAAAACATGTGTGGCGGAAGAAACAAAAATTCCACGCAGCCCAAAATAGGATCTCATCGACAACGGTGTATTCGGAAAGAGTGTTTGCGAGATATACCTTATCGCGGAGCAAGTTCGGCGATGTCCCGCTACACGATGGTGTGCAACGATACTGGCCTACACGGACAGAACTTCTCTCCCATTCGTTAAGTGCGCCGCAGGAAGATCTGGCGGTGCTCCTTTTGTGCGGTGATGTAGGCCGCTCGTAGCATGTACAGATGGTCATAGATGTCCTCTGAATGCAGGCGTCTCAGCATCTGCGTCTCTACTTCATCCACGCGGATGGACTGGAACTCCACGTCGCGCTTCCTAAGCTGGAAGGAAGGAGTCATCTCTATGCGGCGGCATGCTTGCGTCGCGATGCTCTCCTTTCTCTCATGAGGATGGTGACAGCTAGGGTTTACGTACGTGAGCGTAAACTGAAAAGCCTCTCTCAATATCTTATATAGATATCGACTGTCAAGCTCCTTTAAATAGGAGACGAAGGGAAGTAGGGTTTCCTAAATCCATCGGTAAATAGAAACACTGCGTTAATTAAAATGCTTGTGGATTAATTAGAATATTTTGGAATTCATTAATTAACCAAATAATCACATTAATTGATTAATTAATATCCGACTCCATGCAATTTCTTGGGATGGCTCTATGGGCATATATACCAACAATTCTTTCCACGAAGACTTAGTAACTATTTAAACTTCCAAGTCTTCTTCATCTACACAGTCGTCCTAATCATCCTCTAGAGATTCCAATAATTCCTCCATCTCAAGTCGTCAACATCATATTTATGGTCAGTGAGAGGCCTCATTAAATGGTCCAATATACCATTTTATTTCTGAATTTCAGCACAAAGTTGATTGCAGCTATTGACAAAATATACAAATTCAAACAGGGATGGACTTCTCATGGCATCCTAGACTCTAAAGTCAATGTGATTGCTTCCAACTATAATTGTTATAATTCCTACTTTTATGTCTATCATCACTCTTCTTATAGAAAGGAAGGGTCTTCCAAATATCATCAGATAGGATGGGTCTTCGATAGTGTTGTTCATGATGATATCACATTGGATAAAGAATCTTCCAAGTCTGATAGGAACATCTTCAATGTTGCCTATAATTTTCACGGAGGTGTGATCAGCTAATTGGGTTCTCATCCTAGTTTTTACCATGTCAGTCAAACTAAGTCTTTGTTCTATAGTTAATTGCATCAAGATTATGCTTTCTCCTTAGTCAACAAGACAATTCATATCTTTGTTATCTCCCACATTGAATGAGTTTGTGAATGTGATCTTTGTATTCAGTGGGCATTTTTCTTGCACAAAGGCGCTTTATATCTTTGCAAGTTTGACCATCTTCACTTCATCCCTTTGCCTTATCTTGGTTATAGGGTCTTTGAAGAATTTGGTGTAGGTTGATATTTATTTGATAACATCGAGAAATGGGATGTCAAGGTGTAACTTCTTTGGATCTTCTATAAACTTCTTGTACCTTTTTATCATGTGAGCCTTCATCAACTTATAGGGAAAAGGGATACTAGAAATTTACAAGTCTCTATTGTCAATAGCATCTTCAGACTAGTCCAGTTAGATATCCTTAAATTACTTCTTTCCCTTTCCTTTCTCCTTCAATGTTGTCTTCTCAGGAATAATAGTAGAGGTTTTCTCTTATTCCACTTTGATAGTTTTTTTATTAGTGGTTATTAGTTTGGAATTTTCTTGTTGAATTTCAGAAACTGTGGACTTTATGATAGTTCCTGACCTCAAGGTATCCATCATAGTAATTCTTGATCCTATGGATTCTGTTATGTGTTAGAAGGGATCCCACTGATAGGGTTCTTTATAAGATCGAGTACATTCAATATCATTTTATTCTGTTGTTGGAGATCATATATCTTCTCATCCATGCTCCCCATCTATGCTTGCATCATACTCAATATGTTTTTGCTATTAGTAGTGCTTTGGTTCAACTTATCATAAATCTTAGCTTCCCCTTTTTAAAGGTAAACAGTTCAACCATCAGATCTATCTTTGTTGGTTTTGACTTTTGTTCTGGAAGTTATTCATGATATGTTGGAAGTTAGTATTATGAGTAAACCATGATGGTCCCCTACCTCTACCAAAACCAAGTGGTTTAGAAGGTTAATTTTTATGTTGATTAGTCATGTGAGAGTTCTCTGCCGCAATTGTATTCCCATAAGAAAATCCTATATGATTCGATCTCTTAGAGCTAACATATGATACATTTTCTACTTCCACATATTGATTGTCTTCTTCTTCATGGGTGTATATGTTGTAATCAAAACTATGTCTGCTCTCCCCACAGGTAAAACAAATCATGACAGCCACCACAAATTGTTTCTCTTAACATTGGTTTCCTTCAAAGCATGAACATGTACGGAAATTTTGTCAAGCCTGGAGGTAAGAGCCTTTAGAGCTTTTGATTCATAAATAGCTCCTACGATAGGACATCCAACTGGTACTTTTCATAGTCCCAACCAAATTGTAGTGCAATCATATTATCTATGATCTCCTTGGAGTGCTCTAATTTATGCCCCCATGAAGTCTCTCCATGTTGTTGCATTTATGGACTTCCTTTTAATTTGAGTAAGTCCACTATAAAAGGTAGTGACCAGATATCTTTCATAGAGACTATGGTGGGGGCTCCCTTTGGTAAGCTTGGTATCTTTACATGCATCACTTAGGTTTTTTGTACGTTTCTGGTTAAAGTCATTAATCTTGTTTGTACATCTGATCGCCTTCTCAATCAAGAATAAGTTAGTAACAAAATCATCATCTAAGACCTCCAAGCATAGGATGCTTCCATTTTCAAAATGTGATACCATGCAAGCACCTTATCCCTCAAAGGGAAGTTGAAAGTCTTGTAGTGGATCATCTCTTGAGGAACCCTACTAATCTTGAAAGCATCACATGCCTTCTAAAAGGCGTCAATGTGATAATAAGGGTTGTCATCAATGGAATTCCCTCTGAAGGTTTGTTTCTAGACTATGGTTGTGATAGCCAATTTTAGTTCAAAGTTGTCCATGTTGATTGTTGACTCTCAGAAGGATGACATGTTGCCTTGTCTCATTAGTGGGGGTTGGTGTTAAGGAACAGAGAGACAGAAGGGGTAGTGGTTTGTCTGCCTCCAGCTTTTCCAGGTGGTGGTGGTGGCACTGGGTTGTTCTCATTCCCATTTCCGTTCACATTTCCTTACATATTCATAACTTCTTTCTCAGTGAACAAAGAGTTGGTTCACACTAAGTACCCTAAAATTTTACATATGTCAAAGTGAGACACCAGACACACAATCAAGCTCACGATATATAGTGATTCATTTAAAGTGTGTGCAATTGAGTCTCTGATTGGCCCTGAGACAACGCTACCAAAAGTGGAGCTGTGATCCCAAAGATGTATCAAACTTTTAAATTTATAACCCAAAACCTTCAGGGACCCCCACAACTCAATATGGGGTCAAAGTAGATATATGGGGTCAAACACAGGGATGTGGGGACGTTTAGGACACTTAAGATACCACTCTTGTGTCAGTTAAGCAAAATCGGCAATTGATATATGTAAAGAACTACTAGTCTAGCAAAATGATACAAAACAAAACAAAACAAAAGTAAAGAAAATAGTTGTCGAATCCTACTAATAAGAAGAAGGAGTTCATTTCTGTATAATCACAAGTTGGGTAGTCTATGCACCTATTCTTGGGTGTAGACAACCCTCAAACACCCTATCAAGTATATAACCTCCAAATGTAGTGTGTATCGTGGTATTTGTCCCTATGGGGGTCATCCCACTTGCTCTCACGTAGTGTGACTAAAACCTCATCATGGATCCAAAACCTCTCTCAAGGATAACAGATCAACACCCTTGAATATTCTAGATACCTTCTCAGGTTCAGAATATTCAAGGATGTTACGAACATGAGAGTATCTACATAGAATTCAAGTTGTGGACCCGAGCGGGTAGAGGTAAAGCCGACTGGATTTGTTTACACCCGACCATTTCCAATTGAGCTCGAATGAATCCAAGGTTCCAGTAGGATATCTCCCACATGTGCTCTGGATAGATCCTCCCTTGGATGTCCTCATGTCAGATTTCAATCCAAACTACCTTCTCTTATCAATTACTACAACTAATCTCTTGATCTTGATAGAAATTGAAGTTCAAGCAAGAACGAGATCAACCAAACCAGCAATCATGATAGAAAGAGAAGATAAAATAGAAAATATACTATATCTATAATAAAACTACTTACTTAAGGTGAAAGTACATAAACATTCCCAAAATGGGGCTACATAGCCAATATGGATCTCAACTAGCCATGGACAAGTATAGTTGGCACTGAACAAAGATGGAAGAACATCATTTGTATATAAACAAAGGATAAAAGTAGAAGAAAGAGGTAGAAGAAGAGATTTAGCCCAATAAAGTGAGGTTGATCTTGCTCCTTAGCCTTTGAGAAGGTTGAATCTAATCATTGGGTCTTCCTCCTTGATCTTCCAAACTCCCTGGCCTCCTTTCTCTTAGATTTCACCTCAAACAACAACTTTGATGGATGTATGGAGCTGGAAGATGGTTGGGAATGGCTGAAAGTGGATGAATGATGGTGGAAATGGTTGGGCAGAGGTAGAAGAGGATGGAAGAAATGGTGAATGGAAGCAAACTACATGGGTGTACGTAGGATGTACTCTTTAGCTATCTCAAAACATGGAGTTCTCCAATGGAGCTCTAGGAATTGATGGTTGGAAGTACACAAGTGTGCAGAAATCGTTGGGGCGAAACCCTAAAAATCAAAACCCCTACCTAGGTAGTAGGGGGTGGGTATTTATAGGGATAAGTGGATTGTATATGGTAAGTGGGTTGAACCCAACTGGGGTTGGGTGAACCCTATTGGGGTCATACCCAACATTCATTGATATTGTTGGGTGGTAGCGGTCATTGATGTTGATGTCTTTGGCAGTCACTTATATCTTTGGTGGTCGCTAATGGCTTGAGCGGTCGCAGCTGGCGGAGGGTCTCAACATTTGTTGATGGAGGCCCATCGACCGTCGAGGATGGGGGTCCATCGATCTCCAAGATGTTGGTTCAGTGCTTGGCGGTTTTAAAGAGGCTCAATGGTCACCAAGATGTAGGCCCAAAGATCATTGGTGATGAAGAGGCTTAGCAGTCGCTGACGTGTACTGTTGCAAAAAATCAGGGGATGAACCCGACTGGGTTCATGTGAACCTAGGTTCTTTAGGGAAAAATCTAGAGAATTGATGTCTTCTTGAGTTCGGTGCCTGCAAATCCCAAAATTGGCTAGCTGAGCAACTTTATCTTCAAAAAGATAAGTATTTAGAGTTATTTTAGGCATATTAAGGATATAACTACACAAAATTATCGATAAATACTTAGCATAAATGCTTGAATTTGGGTGTTATCAACCACCCCAACCTTAACCTTGCTTGTCCTCAAGCAAGACTATTCTCAAAGAACAAAAAGATGACATCCAAATTAATGTTGGTGAAAAATGCTAAGGTTAAGAAAAATATTTTAAACCTAAAATTATCCTAATCCATGTTATTTCAGAATAAACCCCCCATCATTCGAGCAAATCCTTCTAAAGTAAGATCAAAGAGCATCTAGGAAAGATTAAGTGAATTCATTACAAATTGTCAATATTCATGAGGGTTTGAATCACAATGATTCAGAATTAAAGTATTGTCACACAGGTAATCAGGTAGTCGATGGGGGTAAGCAATGAGTTTTTATCATGTATTCATGTAATCCAATCAGGATCAACATGCCTCCCTCTTATTTAGGTCCTAAGAAGAAAAAAAACTCTAATGACTTTTGGGGGTCGTGATCTACGTCAGATTGGTCCATGTAACAAGCAAAAATCCCTACAGTCTGAGCCAATTGGCCCAAAGTAGTGAGACAAACTCTTTGCACTATTCGCAAATGAACCCTACTACTGGGATAACCTCATAGGTCTCCTAGGGGTTCCTACTGACTCTCTAATGAGATTTTGAGGTGGCACTACCAGGCACGACATACCCACATTCATGAGCACAGTCATACACCCGTTGGGAACCATTCTCAACTCTCCTAAAAGAGAAAACAAATGCTCATAATTTTATTCACACTCACACTTTGATTTTTTGAATTCTAATTTATAAGCCTGGGTGAAAACTATTTTGAATTTTTTTCTTTTGGATTTATGGACAGTCAAGCCTCTTTTGCAAAAAAAAATATTGTTTCATCTTTTTGACTCAAGCTTAGGTGGGAGACGCGCAAACCATCAAAGAAAAATAGTCTTACTTGATTAAAGATCAAAAACTCATCATTATTCGCTTAATACATGTATGAAAGTAATAATTGTGATTCAAGCATCCTGAGAATAGAGGTGAGTCTGTGAATAACACAACTTGGAGTCTTCATCAAACTCTAGCTCTTTCCAGCAGTCCTAAAACATGGGTTTGTCATTCATAAAATAGATCGAGGAAATGACGTTCTAAACCATGAAAAAGGTGCATAACCTTAGATTGATTACTAGACTTAAGGAAAGAGTCAATGAGTTAGTTAAGCGAGTGATCAAGTAGTTTAAGATGAAAATTGGGCACTTAGGCACATGGATAAGTATTTAACTATAAGACTCACATCACATAGCCTTAATTGCAAAACTACAAATTAAGCAACAAAGTGCTACAACGCAGTAAAGCTAGGCTAAAAGGCTGAATATTTTTAAAAATTACACCTAAGCGCATGATGTAGACATGCAAGCATGAAAATTTAAGAGATAGAAGGATAGCCCTACCACCCAAGATTAAAACTTTGCTAGTCCTTGAGAAAGATTTAAACTTGGATATGGAAGGAATGCATGGATGTATAAGAAAGAAATTTACTGAAGTCCTAAAATGATGCATGTACGCAAGGATATATTTAAACAGTTAGAGGAAAGAAACTCTCTAAGAAAGAACATGAAAAATAGAATTTATTTATACAAAAAATAGAAGAGAAAGGAGTAAGAGAAAGAGGTGGTTGCCCATGATACTGACATTGGATCTCAAATCCTAAGTTTTGGGACCAATGTCACATGTGTCTTGCTGATTGGGTCCGCCTTGAAGGAGTAGAATAGGCAGAGATATGAGCCCTTCCAAGTCTGAAGTAGAAGAATAAAATCTGGTGACTCATCGAAGTCATCTCTATCTTGAAATTGATTTGAACTGCACTGAACTGAATTCCTCAGCATAGCATCCTCAAGGTACCCATCAAGGTATGAGTCTAAATAGGTAGGCCCTAGGATGTATACAATATGAGATGGAAGGGAGAGGATGAAAGTTTTCTAGAGGACTCCTCTCTTCACCCACCACCTCTGAACTTGAGTTGGATGCTCAAAGTAATCTTCATTGTTAATCTGAATCATCTAATCATATTCAGAGCAAGAAGTATCACCAAGTGAATATGTTTGTCATTCTAACACCCCAATCTTATCATGTTCTATGGGTCTGGGGTATCTTCATGTTCATCAACGATGTTGTGATGGAGTTTCCATCCTTCTCCTTTGATGCATACCACTCCTTGTAAAGGAATGGTAGCAAATGTTGGCTCATGCTGGTCCATATCATCATAGTCACTATAATCATTTCCCCAAATTATGAATTTGTTGTCATCCTCCTCAAACAAATTATCCCAAACCATAGTGTCCATACTGCTTGAAACAAAGTGACAAGTCTCGATTTGAGAGGCGGTCTGGAGTTGAAGTTGAATCGGGCTGTTTAAACTAAACCTCCAGTTGTGAAGTTGTTTGGTTGCCTTGAGAATGGTGGAAGTCATTGTCGTCAAACTATTCATGTAGAAGATGTGTACCCTCCATTGGTTGCTCAAATAAATCATCTAGATGAAATGAAGATCTTCCCTGGATGGGAGAGTCTTCACAGAAAAATCTCGGTGAATCCAGTTGATAGACTGAATAGGATGGTGAGATAAGTTCCTCATCAGGCCCAACAGAATGGTTTTGATTATTGTAATCCTTGTTATCGTCCTTCGGCACTTGCAATTGAGTGAGAACAAAACCAACTAGGTCTTGAAGTCCCCTGCTCTGGTCAACGGCCTTATTCTGAAGCTATTGGACTTGAATTGAAACACTTTCAAGACTAGCCATCGCTGTCGCGTATGGTTCTTGAAGCTCCTCAGCTTCAAACTATTCTATTTGGATGTCTCTTTGCACAACATTTTGAATCATGCTTCTACTGAGGGTTGCAACTTTGGTTGCTACTTGGGCCTGATGATATTGCCTTTCTAGTAGTTGGCAAAGTGGATTGACTTGTTCTTAGAGATGCGGTGCTAGGGAGATGAGTGCATTGACACTTTCTCCAGCTAGTGCCACCACTCTGATCAATTCTTGGTCCCACGGTAATACATAGGCCTAGGGCCGATCGACAATCTCCATTGTTGAAATGTCTACATATGATGGGTGAATGTAACTAGACTAGTTTAAGTGCATGGCTTTCAATTATTTTCCAGCAATCTAAACTGCAGAAAAATTTGGGAGGACATGTGAAAAAGACAAATTGCCTTGTTGATGCAAGGTCCATGGTTGAAAAGGTATAAGAAAAAGGGAATTGTTCAGTATTATGAGTAGGTATATGCAAAAAAAAGAATAACTATGCATATATATACAAGCTTATGCTGATAGAACAAAATCTTTAGACGTGTAAACATGGAAAACCACGTCCCCCACAACGGTGCCAAAAAGCTGATCAGCCCTGGGATACTGCTCCCAAAAGTGGAAGGGCGCAATCCCAAAGATGAATTGGACTTTTAAATTTATAACCCAAAACCTTTAGGGACCCCCACAACTCAATATGGGATCATATGGGGTCAAACATAGGGATGTCGGGAGGTCTAGGACGCTTAAGATATCATTGTTTTGTCAATTAAGCAAAATTGGATATATGTAAAGAACTAGAACTAGTCTAGCAAGACGATACGAAACAAAACAAACAAAGTAAAGAAAATAGTATTTGTCGAATCCTACTAATCATAAGAAGGAGTTCCTAGCTATGTAACCATAAGTTGGGAAGTCTATGTACTCTTTCTCAGGTGTAGACAACCCTCGAACACCCTAGAAAGTGTCTAACCTACAAATGTAGTGTGTATCAAGGTGATTGTCCCTGTGGGGATCATCCCACTCGCTCTCGCATAGCGTGACTAAAACTCCATCAAAGATCCAGAACCTCTCTCAAGGATAATAAATCAACACCCTTGTGCATTCTGGATACCCTCTCAGGTTTAGAATATTCAAGGAGGTTAGGAATAGTAGAGGATCTGCAGAAAACTAAAGTCATGGACCCAGACGTGTAGAGGTGAACCTGGAAAGGTTCGTTTGAACTTGATTGTTTCCAACTGAGCCCGATCAGATCCAAGGCTCTAGTAGAATCTCTTCTACATGTGCTATGGATAGATTCTCCCTTGGATGTCCTCCTTTCAGATTTTGATCCAAGCTACCTTCTCTTATCTATTTCCATAACTAATCTCTTAATCTTGGTAGAAATGAAAGTTCAAGTAGGAAAGAGATCAACCAAACCAGCAATCATGATAGGAAAGAGAAAATAAAGTATAAAACGTACTATATATGGAATAAAACTACTTCATTAAGGTAAAAGTACATAAACATGCCCAAAATAGGATACATAGCCAAGAAGGAGATCAAATAGTCATGGACAAGCATAGTTGGTGCCGAATAAAGATGGAAGAACATCATTTGTATAGAAACAAAGGAGAAAAGTAGAATAAAGAGGTAGAAGAAGAGATTTAGCCCGTATAAGTGAGGTTTCTCTCACTCCTTAGCCTTCAGGAAGGTTGAATCTATCCTTAGGTTGTCCTCCTTGATCTTCTAGACTCTTTGGCCTCCTTTCTCTTTGATTCTGCTCTATGAACTGATGGTTGGAAGTACACAAGTGTGCAGAACCAATTGGGACAGAACCCCAAAAATCAAAACCCCTATCTAGGTAGCAGGGGTGGGTTTTTATAGGGATAGGCAGAATGTATATGGTAAGTGGGTTGAACCTATCAGTGTTGTACCTAGTTGTCACCAATATTGTTGGGTGGCAGTGGTCGTTGATGTTGATGTCTTTGGCAGTCATTGATATCTTTGGTAGTTGGTGATGGCTTTAGTGATCGCTACTGGTGGAGGGTCTCAGTGATTGCTGATGATGGAGGCCCATCAATCACCAAGGATGGGGGGGTCCATCGATTGTTGAGATGCTGGTTCATCGGTCGTCTTTGATGAAGAGGACCAACGGTCACTGGTGATGAACAGGCTCAGTGATCCCTGATATGTAGGCCCATCGCTCACTGACTTGTAGTACTATAAAAAGTCAGGGGTTGAGCCTAACCATTTTCAGGTGAACCCGATCGAGTTCGTTGGGCAAAAATTTGGATAATTGATGTCTTCTTGAGTTTGGTGCCTGCAAGTATCAAAATTGGCTAGTTGAACAACTTTGTCTTCAAAAAGATATAAATTACAAAAAGATAAGTATCTACAATTATTTTGGGCATATTAATGACATAATGGCACGACACTATGGATAAATACTTAGCATAAATGCTTAAATTTGGGTGTTATCAGTCTCTTATTAAAGTCAATAACATGAACAAACTCTAAGTAGACCTTGGGTTTTTAATATTCTTTGATTGCCTTGTCCCTGGAAATGACGCCTTAAATTGTTCGCAAAAGATCCACATGTACAATTGAAGATGATCCAGGGGTAATTGGACTTTAAATTTATACTCAATACCTTAGACGCCCATAACAATAATATGTGGTCTTGTGTAGTAAGTAGGGTCAAACACATGGACAAGGATGAAAATCTATTTAGGGCTGAGACCTTAGCTATCTAAGTCGAACTAAGAGTAGATTTGGCATTCCTTATGGAAAAAGGTAACCAAAAAGGACAAAGAGAATAAAGTAAACGAAAACTAAGTCAACAAAGAAAAAACAAGTTACATAACTTTTTAATGGGTTTTGATATTTGGATGGAGGTTGATTCGAGTTTCACCAACCGAGCATGCTCATGAATATGCAAACACTCATACCCATTATATACCCTTAGTGTAGTTTATGAGAAATCATCATTAGTTTCTATTCCCTTCTCAAGCTTGGGTGATATATATTATAATCATGTCTTGAGAAACAAACTATTAGAAATATAAACATATGATCTTAACTCTAGTTTTTCAAACATTTTAATGCATTCACACCACTCCTTAAATCTAGGCATGATGTAATACTACTCTTTTGAGGCATTATAAATTAGGAATCACAAGAAGGTATCTAATCAAGCAAGTAATTCATTCATGGATAAGAGCAACGACATAAAGATTGTGAAGAGTACATACATTCACATGGATATGAATATTTACATGTTTGCACAGCCTCAGTGGCTACTCCTAGACTAAGTTATTGAGTCTAGATGCTCATACTTACAAGTGAAGAAGCTGATTTACAAGCAATGATAACCATAACCAAACATGAATGAGGGATGGAAATGGACATAGTGAAGAAGAAAGAGGTAGCAAAGTGAGACTATATGTAAGAATGGTCCATTGCATTGAAGACCTCCTCTACTTACTCTTGTGTCTTGACAATGGAAAACAAGGTTGGCAAGGCATCCTCCATCTACCTTCTCTTAAAGGTATAAGGTAGTCACCACCAAGGGATGCAAACTGGACTTCGGGATCTGATCCTTGTCAATCGATAGAAACTAGAGGTGAGAGTGGAGTTTGGCATGTGTATAAGAAGATGTGCCTTATTTGAAGGCTTGGGGTCCCTATTTATTGGGATCAATGAAAGCTTCGAGGCACCCAAAGGGTGGGAGCTTTACTTTCACCTCAAACTCCAGAGCACAGGCATGGAGGCATTCTTAACTAACTCTAGCGACATTTGTTGTCAAAGCTAGTCCATCGTAGAGGGTTGATTCCATAGAATCATTGATAGATGACACAGAAACTTTGTTGGTTGGCATAGCTAGCATTTCATCGGTGGATGGGAGGCAACGACATTTTCAGTTGATGTGTTTAGCTAGTTTTCATTGGTTGCTGAGTGAGAACAACCTATGGAATGATAGTGTGCTCTAAAATTGTTGTTTTCCTGCAAAGAAATGTAAGGTTATTATTAAAAAGAATAGATGAAGATAAATGCAAGTATATTTGAGAATTATTATATCAAAACCTAGGATAACAAAGGGAATAAAGGGTAAAATATGTATGTAACATCCACTAAATTGGATGTTATCATGCTCTCACCAAGCCTTTTTGGCAATATATTATCCTATAGTGTTATCTAGTCCTATGGAGGATCTAAGTAAGATTAAAGGTCACATGATATGATACACGAGAAATAAGAAGCCAAAATGATAGCCAAAGAGGAAATAGAATAAGAGTGGGTTATAGGATTCAATTGTGCGAGAACGACAATGCTTTGTAATATTTTGAGGTTGCTTAATATAATTTACAGCATTCTTCATCAAATAGATAATGTTTTTGGATATTTCCTCTATCGATGGGATCATTGTTATTTTTCTTTGTGCGCAGTTAGACTATATCTCACATGATGAACTTCCTACATTTAACTATCCCACAAATTACTTCATCGATACATAACAAACAATCTTTCCCACAAATGTATTCTAATGGAAACTTTTGATGCATAATGGTGATATGATATCATCTTTCTAATAAACACATGAAATTATTATTTCATATGTCAACTAAAAAGAAAAGCATGTAAGTAGATAGGAAACAATAAATTATTGTGCCTTTCAACAAATAAATAAGAAGAGTGGTCTCACATTATATTACCTTTCTCTTATGTTTTGCATGTTCTACCAAGTACTTACTTTTGCATTCTTCCATTTTTTCCAGAACTTTATTATTTAGGGCAGTGATATTCTTGTATAGTAAATCCAACAATAAATTTGATTAATATCTACGTAACATTTATTACAGTTTGCTTTTGTGTATGATTTTTCATTAGCGTGTATACTTTTTATATGACTCATTGTATAAAATGTGTATCATAATATATATATATATAGTCTTTCTTTTATGTCGCAGGGTTAAAACTAAGAAATAATGGTTATTTTCCTGATGTTTTCTAACGTTTTCAATAAAACCTTCCTGTAGAAGTATTTTAACAATGTTTTCAGTCATATTAGTAGATATTATTTGAACTGTTTCTTTTTTGTTCATGTCAGCATTTCTTATCGAAGTTATTATATCGCCAATAGTGTCTCTACCCATACTATAATTATTTTGTCCTCCAATTTTGTTTTGATATAATCAACATGCTTTTTTATGAATTATTAAATATATACTTGAGACACAATCCGTTAATTGATTGATCTATTTCAAAAACAATACTATATCATAATTTCATCTATTAGTATTTATAATACCTTAGGAGCTAATGAGACTATTTAGTAAAATTTAACTGTCTCAATTCTCGAGCAATTGCACCAAAAATCCAAGTTCCTTTTGGATTTCCTTCTTGATCAATGACAACCGCTGCATTGTCATCATATCGTATTATCATACCATTGTCACGTTTGAGTTCTTTACGTGTACGTACAATTACAGCTCTAATTACTTCTGATTTTTCTAGAGGCATATTGGGAACTACTTCCTTGATTACTGCAACGATAACGTCACCAATACGAGCATATTGACGATTACTAGCCCCTAAGATTCGAATACACATTAATTCTCGAGTCCCGCTGTTATCCACTACATTCAAAAGGGTCTGAGGTTGAATCATATTTTATTTGTTCTTTCAATGAAAAGAGTGAAGGAAAAAAGAAATATTATGTGTCCAGAAATCCAAAAAACCTCTTTATTGTATTTTTCATACCTAATATTTATTTGCTTTGGTTCTACATCCTTATTTAGCAATAACAAATTGAGTTCGTATAGGGATTTTGGAAGCTGCTATCTCAATAGCCGATCTTGCTATAGTTCATGATACCCCACTCATTTCATAAAGTATTCGACCTGGCTTAACAACGGATACCCAATATTCGGGGGAACCTTTCCCTGAACCCATACGTGTTTCCGCGAGTCTTAGTGTAGCAGGTTTGTCAGGGAATATACGTACCTATATTTTTCCACCACGGTGTGCATATCGCGTCATTGCTCTTCGACCGGCTTCTATTTGTCTAGCTGTGATCCAAGCGGGTTCAAGTGCCTGAAGAGCATATCTTCTGAAGCAAACGTGACTGCCTCGATAAGATATTCCTTTCATTCTTCCTCAATGTTGTTTACGAAATCTGGTTCTTTTGGGGTTATAGTTGATGGTTCTTTTTTAATTCCATCTCTACTTCAGAACTGGACATGAGAATTTCTTCTCATCCAGCTCCTCGCAAAAAAAATAATGCAATAATATTCATATTACATACATATTACTTTATTAAAATATGAAATTAAATCATGGGATTTTTTTATTAATAAGAAGCTGTATTTGTATTATATATATATAATAAATAGTCAAACTAGAATTATACGCCTATTTATAAATTGAGATTGTTATTGTAATGAATTATTTTTTCATTTTCATTTTTTTTTACCTTTTTTACATTTATTGAATCACAAAAATTTGTTAATCTAGTAAAAGTAAATAAAAAAAAGAGTTTCGTGGGCGAATATTGACTCTTTTCTCCTTCATTCGTAGGGATCAAACTGTGCTATGACCGCTCAGAATAAATGGGTTCCAGGTTCGTTCCGCCATCCTTCCTGATGAATTATTAGGATTCGTTTTCAATAGAATCTTATGCAGTCACAGGTTCCGTCGTTCCTATAGTTTCTACGCTAATGGTTAGGCCTGAACTTTGCAATGGAGCTACTAATTAAATTATTATGTTTTGAGTCAATTTCCTTAGTTTCTATTAACTTGGGCTCTTTACTTTTTTTATTATGAGTATTGATGCTTTATCACATTACTTTTTATTCTTATTAGATAATTCAGAGGCCATACATATTGAAATCGTATTATATCATTGATATTTTTCTTCTCTCTTTCTATCACCCTCCCTTTTATCTACATCCCTTTGTTAGAATTCTTAATTTAATCAAATTTCTCATAATCCGATTTTTTAGCGAATAAGATTTCAGTTGCTACAACTGTATGATCCACGGATCATATAGTGACTGTTTTGTGGGATCTTGACAATACGAAACAATAAGCTGGTTTTTAGTTTCTTTATTTTTCTATAGTTACTAGCTCATAGTTCCATAGTGTAGGAGTTAGTCAGTTTTTTTAATCCCAACTCGAAAGAAAAAACCAACGAGTCACACACTAAGCATAGCAATTATACCAAATGAAATGGTCAATCGAATTTTTATTTAACCCTATAAAAATAAAATGAGTTTTTTTTATTGAACGAAAAGAATGAAATTTTTTTCATTTTGAGTTATATTACTGGTACTGAGTGTAATTGTAACATAATAGCAAGACAAAAAAGGTTTATTTATTATATTATTTATTTATTTATTACCTTGTACCTAGATCTTGATTGATTATTATTCCTCATCTACAAATATCCAAATTTTTATGCCTAATACCGCATAGATAGTTTGAACCGTATAGGAACAATAATCAATTTTAGCACGAATAGTTTGTAGGGTAACTCTACCTTCTCTAATCCATTCGACACGGGCAATTTCCTTTCCATCGATACGTCCTGCAATTTGTACTAGAATTCCTTTTGTATCTGTTTGTTCAGTTAATTCAATAGCTTTTTTCATTTCTTTTTGAAAAGAAACTCTATTTTTTAATTGTAAAGTTATATATTCTGCAAGAATATTGGGTTTTCCATAAGATTTTTCAACTCTTGTGATAGCAATGTTCAGTCTACAGTTCACGGAATTTAACTTTTTTTGTACATTGGTCTGTAATTCTTCAATTACTCGTGTTCTGCCCTCCATTAATAAATTTGGAAAACCCATATGGATTATGACCTGGATTAAATCTATTCTTTTTTTAATTTCTATACGTGCAATTCCTTCGAAACTGGAGGATATTCTCATATTTTTTTGTACATAATTCTTGATACAATCTCGTATTTTTTCATCTTCTTGAAGACCCGCGGAAAAACTTTTTGGTTGTGCGAACCAAAAGGAATGATGACTTTGAGTTGTACCAAGTATATATATATTTATTTATTTATTTATTTATATATATATTTATATATTATACATCATTAGTTCAACAACGACTATATAACAATGAGCGACTATATTGACATGTATACTTCATGTATTATTCTTTGTATGAATATGTATCATTAAAATGATTTTGGTATAGGACCAATTTCCCAATAACGATCCAAAATATCTTCTAAGATCAAGTTTTTTACGTGTTTATCTTTGAATAGCTATGCGAAAATATTATAATGTGCTATTAAATGCATACAATAAAATATGTATACTTTTTTGGGTATAAAAATGAATGTAGAATAAGTGTCTTGTATATTTTTTTGTTATTTAATTGTAGACATTATGAATATTTATCACAAATATCAACAAGCCCGTTAACATTTTATATTTTCCACAGTAAAAAGTTGACATAAACAAAAAATAAAGTAAGTAGTAGAATTTGGATGAATGATGAATCCAACCCCAGTCTTTAATATTGTTAGAAAATATACATCGAACAAGGGAAACATATATCTGCCCTCCTTTCAAGTAACCTTTTTGTTATATAATGAATGTGGATCAAGTGTTTTATGTTAAGAGCATGGATACACAAAGAACATAGCCTAGTGGTACACATGCTTCTCGAGATTGGATGTCATTAATTCCAACTATTGTACATGAGATCACAAAATCCCTTGTCTTGATAACATGTGAGGAGGAACAAAATGGTGTTTTGACTTGAAAAAATATTAAGAGGGAAAAAACTTCCAATACATTTATTTATTTATTTTATAATCAATTTTTTCATCTATATAATTTAACAATATAAGTACATTGATATGAATAATCACAAGGTACTTTATCTAAGAAATGAGATGTTTATGTATAGTATATATGTAATCTGCATATAAAATGAAGAACTCTATATAGATGAGATATTTGTTGTTATTATGAGGTAAGTGATATTACAATACTTTGTATATATGCCTTTTCCTGAAAGTAAGTAATGTTTATTTACAAGGATATTGCCCTTTTCATACTTTTGTGATATTTTGTAGGTTGATTAGATCAATATCAAGTATAGATATGGCAATATAATTTTCATTTTGTGTAGTGGAGCATTTATTGTGTAAATATATATTCTACTTTGCAAATTGCAACATGCACATGAGGTTGTTTTATATAGTGAGGTTTTTTTATATTATTTTGAAGTACTACTGAGGTACTTTATAAGTGTTTTCGTTGTATAGGGTTGTTACTGTTCACAAAAATGAAGTCAAAACTTAAAATGGCAAAATTGTAACATTATTTATATACACGTGTGTGTGTCTGTGTGTGTGTGTGTGCACGCTAAAAGAATTGTGTACTTGAGTACATGTAGCTTATATGTACCCATCTTCATTTATGATGATTGTGACATTCTCTTCAACAATATAACCTTATGGATGTGATGTATACACAATAGATTAGACGTGTATCAAAAATCACCACAACCTAATATCCATACATCATCCAATGAAAGAATATGTGTATTGTATAATCAATAATAAGTTGAAGAAATTATAGAAACTGTTGAATGATATATTGTTATATCTCATGATCTATATGATATATGGTAATGATTTTTAAACATATCTAATCTATATAGTATTGAATCTATCCATATGACTGGATTTTGTGAATATACTCCACATGTTCATTTTAATGGCCGTTACACGTAAGTTACATGTACCGGCTGGTACACCATTCCTGTATACATATATATATATATATATATATATATATATATATATATATATATATATATACATATATGTATATGTATATGTATATATATGTATATGCATATGTATATGTATATGTATATGTATATGTGTATATATATATATGTGTGTGTGTCTGTGTGTGTGTGTGTGTGTATATATATACACACACACACACACATACATACATGGGCGTTCATTCAATGCCCACGTGGGTAGCTACCTGCTCCACATTTGGTTACCTTTTTTTGGAGTTTCTTACTTTACATATTTAAAGGGCTACTTTATCTTGTAAACTGTTACTTTCCATCATAAACAATTACGTTTGTAACAACTATAACAAATATACAATTACATATGTATTCTGAATTTTTTATTGTGTATTTCGCTCGATTTTACTTTTTGAGTCGAATAGTTACTTTTTGGTCAACATAGATTCTTTTATGTCCGGTGAGTTATTTTTCTGACCAAATAGTTACTTTTTGAGTGGCACAGATAGTGAATTCCAGGCTACCCATGCGTGTATTAAAGATAAGCCATATATATATATATATATATATATATATATATATATATATATATATATAGAGAGAGAGAGAGAGAGAGAGAGAGAGAGAGAGATTAGGAAGTGTGTATCGATACATGTAACCTACATGTACTGTGGAGTATGTGCATAAAATCCAACCATATGGATTGATC